>JAQLOM010000011.1:8714866-8724979 GCA_030068315.1 Chrysichthys thysi | reverse complement strand
ACACACACACACACACACACACACACACACACACACACACACACACACACACACAATACAGTAAAATTCCAAATATCCAAAAGATCTGACTATGCCCAGCACATCCCAGACACACAGGTAAAGATGCAGACAAGCTATATAACAAAACTTACACAAAGGCTTCTTTGAGGTCGTTGGGTTTTATGCAGCGTACGTAGTGTGGGGTTGTTGCATTCAGAGTCTCCATCAGAAGATGCAAGGAACTCCGAAACTAGGAAAGACAGGCATTATAAACATATTATGAACAGAAACAGGCCAGACATTGCATCATTTTGAATGAATCCCAGTTTTAATGTGCAACTTCTCAGAGCCTTACCTGGGTGCCTACAGATTTGCGGTGCTCGCGGTTGTGGCTTTTGGGCATGGGTTTAGCAGGACGTACGTTGATCTTGGAGGTTTTGCTTGTTGGAGCAGAAGCTGCTTTTTCTTCCTGGAAGAGATCGGCCACCAACTGGAACTGAGGGAGGAACAAACATCAGCACAATATCAAAAAGCACAGCGATAACCATTACAGCAGTCTAGCATTCTGCACTTTGCCACTGTGCTGCCACATACCGAAATATTCAACCATCGCTCATCCGTGGTAACGATTTAAAAGGCACTAAGGTGTAAGAAATATAACCACTTGGGTGCTTTTCACACTTGGTTTATTATTGCTTGATGCACGTTTTGTGCTGCTGTGAAATAAAGATTGGTTTAACTGTGGCGATGAGGAGGTCATCTGTCTTTGTTGCAGTTTTGAAGGCAGAAAATATCGAGGACAGACGCAGCTGTCTATGAGAGATGCTCCACATAAGAAAATAACTGTTGATATGCTGAAGCGTTTTGGGAAAAGACATTTCTTTTCGAACCTTTGGAAAGAATCTTTAGTGTTATAGCCTCATAGTAGTTAGAGGTACAATTGTAACATTTTATGGCATTTTTTTCAGGACAGTGGACCTTTTGTGCTTTGTGGTTTCTCGGTAATCTTACTTTGTATTAAACTAGACTCTAAACTGATATAAAGTATGACACAAAGTAAAAAAAAATATATCTGCAATACTCTGCGTTATTCCCTGTAAGCACAAGGGTTTTACTCAATACAAATTGCATTTGTAGTCTGAAACTACAAATGAAACACAACTTTGTCCAGTTGTGTCTATAGATTTCTTAACAGATAATACAAGGCTGCTGAATGTGCCAAAGCCTGAAATAAACATGGCCACACTCTACAGCAGCCCATTTCACACAGGCATCAAGGTTGCATAGATCTCACAACATCGGACCACTATTGTGTCTTCTAGTCTGAAGAGTGATAAGAGAACTGCTGTCAAGCTCTGTCTTGCTGCTGACACTGCTGTGGCCTTCAGAGATTTTGAATACTTCTTCTGCTTTAAGACTAGACTAAGCGTTACTCCAATGAGGTTGATGACTGACTCTGTGTCCTTTAGAGGCACACCCTACCAGGTTTAACATAAACAACACCATGGGAAAAGAGAACATATAAAGTACTGTGACCAAAAAAAAAGAGAGAATAATTAATGTTGCCAAACTTTCTACCTCCCAAGCTACAATCAAAAAGTTGTTTAATTCAATGACGGTTTCTAACTTTGTTCCCAAACAAATTTCTGTCTTTAGAGAATAAATACGTTACGAACAATGAAATACTGTTTGAGTACTGGGTTAAAACCCAGTGCTTTGAAACCTGATTTATTAATATTTACCTCCACCAAGCAGGAGGAGAATATGTTTTTGGTATGGTTTGTTTGTCTGTTTGTTTGTTTGTTCATTTGTCTGCCTGTAAGCAAGATTGCACTAAACCTAATCAAATCAAATCGGGGACAGGCTGTAGAATGGGCCAAGGGAGAACCCATTCAATTTCGGAGCAGAAACTCATTACACTTTCGCTGACATATATAGTGTTTGGCCTTTGGTGCAAGTCAGTGCTTAGCAATGTCACACATCTTAACGTCCAGTAGATGGCAGTAAAGTTTAATAGTCACAAAACATAGCCGATGTAGAAATATGATGACTCCATTGGAAATGTATCCAGACATATGAAGTGGTTGCGGTTGCAGATTTGCATATCATAGAAGAATCTACTGTTGTCCTTGGCGGATGTCTGTGCTCTCGGAGTGCCCTTCTAGTTGATAATTGCTTTAATTCCATGGAAAGTCCTGCAGTGTGTGCGGTCACACATGGCTTAGGCCTACTAGAATATTTCATTATTTAATAAACCTCTTAGAAATGTTTACATTTAGATTCCAATAGCTAGCATTACATACTGCATTAGTTAGCAAGTACTAAGTATGAACTTCAGCACTGATACACCACAAGAAATGTTAAAATAAAAAAAAAAGTTAAAAAAAAAAAAGTTAAAAAAACCCCCAACAACCAAACAAAACAAGTTAGCACAGGTATTAATTCATGTAGTTTAACTAAATACACTAATCCATGGATTAAAAAAAAAGAATTCTACCATTTCACTGAATGGTATCAATTTACCAGGAGTCTCCAGGAGTATTGGAAATGTTCAGCCTCGTTCAATTCAATTCTGTATTCTTCGAACACTGGACAGTTCCCCCCCCCCCCCCCCCTAATCTTCAGCTGTCTACTTTTGTTGAATCTGTATACATGATGGTCTTGCTGTTGGCTGAGAGATGTGGAACCTGACACGCTATTCCGCTGTCGTGTTGTACATTCTGAAATGCTTTTCTGCTCACCACAATTGCACAGAGTGGTTTTCTGAGGTACTGTCGTCTTTCTGGCCATTCTCTGTTCACCTCTCTCACCAACAAGGCCTGTACATGTGTATGGTGCTTTTAACAATGTACAATGCCACACAGCAGCTGTACAGGAATTTGAATATAAAATTTACATTTAAATTCAAATTTATCCTTAATCAGCATCTTCATTAACATGCTGTTGGTCTTCATTTTACTCAATGACGATAGCAACACTGGTTATTGTATGCAGATATTTAGATTATTCAGTTTATTATGAAAAAAAAAAAATCACGCAAACATCAATTTCTATGAGTGTTATTATATTTAATATGACTGATGGTGTGTTAATAATAAACCTCATGGTTTGTTCATATTAATGACCGTGTTAAATAATGCGCATTAAGGGAAGCTTAATATAAAGCATTAGCACTATTTTTATTAATATTTTAATATTTACTAGATTTCCAAAATACACTTATAAATCACAAGACCTTTATAGCAACATAAAACGGTACCATAACCAGGTGTAAAATAATTCAGGGCTACCCAGACCTTATTTTCAAGTAAAAGAAAGCTTCTATCCCTGTGCCCTGACCCTGTAAAGCTGTGTTGGATGTTCAACCTTCAAAATGACTGCTAAAGGCTTAAAGAGTGGAAAAACTGTTTAAAAATAACTAAAATCTACAATAGAAATTCTCTACAAATTTTAAACATGCCAACATCTCCTGATTCCAATCAGAATGTGAACGTTTGAATAAACGTGACGACACATTTCAGAACGCCCCTCATGACATATTGTCTCACCTTGCTGGCCTTCAGGATGTTGATCTGTTCTTCGTACACGGTGTCCCTGTTCTTTTCCAGGAAGCCATCACACTGATACTCGACCTGAAAAAGCAAATCAACATGCATATAAACATGCCAAAAAAAATGTCCTCATACCTTACTTTGGAATCTATTTATTTATTTATTTATTTTACATTTTCTTCATTTTTGAGCAAATTAGTCAGGCCATCAAAATAAACTCAAAATATTAACTTTTTTTTTTTTAAACTACAAAAGTTTAACGGTAATTTCTTATTATTTACTATTTGTTCACTAAACTGCTATTGCAGGAGTTACAGGGAGAATTTTGGAGGTTGCCCCACTGTTCATGAGACTGAACCTCCCATAGCCACCCTGGCTGCAGTGAGGATCATCACAGTAGCCGTGACCAGGACAGTAAATCAAATGTAAAATCAATTGTAAAGAAGTCTCTGAAGACCAACAAACCAAAAACATGGCCGCGAATCCAAAACCACATCAACACCGAGTCATTAGAAGAAGAAAAAAAAAGTTCTTACTTCCTTTAGCTGGGTTTTCAATGTTCACATACTTATTTATATCAGGCATATCTAACAATAACATCATTTGAATGCCACTGATAAAATAATCCCGAATAAACGCATCGGTAATGAACAAACACATTCTTGTCCTCTTACTGTTAACAACCAACAGATACAAGCCTTAGACTAGGCTCACAGGCCCTCCATCTCCAAACATCCTCCAGCTCGGTATTTTCTGTATTCTTCGAGATTGATCTGCTCTGTAGTCGATCAGCAACGAGCATGTGATGTTAAGTGAAGGCCTACACTTTCTGCTATTGATGTGTTTTTAAATGCTTATGGTGTTTTTTTGTTTCGTTTTGTTTTTTTGGTAGTGGACAACGTACTGTAAGTGCTGGTCTTTTGGTCTGAATAAACAGAATCCAAGGGAATAATTGTCCAGGAAAAAGGGTTAAAAGTTCATGTCTCAGATGTATTCACTTTCCTTCACCACAATCCACAGCTGAGGTCAGAAATGTATACACAGTCACCATGGACATGAATGTTATGGCACCATTGGGCTTTTAATGATTTCTTTAAACTGTTTTTTTTTCCCCCTGTTGCAGAATGAGTGTACGCTTTACATATTTAATAGAAAAAAAAAAGAATTTGGTGCAAAAAATAAAGTTAGAGCATCAACCTAAAAATTATACATTACAGGCTCAAAAATATACATTCAGCACATCAAATATTTGATCTAATCCCCCTTAGCAAGTTTCATCTTGACCAGATGCTTTTGCTAGCCATCAACAAGCTCCTAAGTGAATATTTGACTGCTCTTCTTGGCAGAGATCAATAAAATGTGTGCGTTTCCTGCATGGACCTGAATTTTTAGCACAGTCCACATTTTCAAGAGAGCTGAGCTCAGGATTTGCTTTAATCTTAAATGTTAGCCTGCTTTATCCATTCCACGACCAGCTTGGATGTGTTTGAGGTCATTGTCCTGGTAGTCTTATGTTAAGTTTCTTATGGCTTGAGGTTACGCCGAAGAATTCTGAGGTTCTTGCTTTTTTAATCCACTTTGTGCAATGCACCTGTCCCACTGGCAGCAAAACAACCCCTGAGAGTGATGCTACCACCACCATTCTTCACAGTTGATAAAGTGTTCATCTTTACTTCTGGTCATTGTCCCCAAAACTACTCAATCTTTGACTCATCAGACCATAAACCTTTCCTCTAGGAGGCTTTTTCTTTGTCCATGTGGTCAGCTGGAAACTTTAGTTGATCTTGAAGGTGTCGATTTTGGAGCGGGGGCTTCTTTCTTAGACGGCAGCCTCTCAGTCCATGGTGATGTACAACTTGTTTGAAGAATTTGAATGTAGACAGTGTTCCAGCAGCTTCCAGTTCATGGCAGGCATGTGTCTTATGGTTCCTGGGTTGTTCCTTACCATCAGAACCAATTTCCTCTCAGCAGAAGGTGCCAGTTTGGGTCCTCATCCAGACCTTCACAAAGTTCCTACACCTCCCATTAACATGTCCTTGACAAACAAACCCATGTACCCAGTTTATGTATGTGTATGTGGCTACTAGCTGTAGCCAATCATGATCATTAACAGGACGTTGCGAGACCTTGGCCTTGATGAGAAAAACATTATGGATCTGTTCAGGACCACTGAATTAAAAAGCTAAGTGAGTATAAAGTATATTCTTGACCTTTTATGGATAATTTGATCGTCTTGATTTCAGAAAAGCCAAAATAAATGTAAACCTTTGCGCCAAATTCTCTTTTTTTCCCCTAATAATTACGTATGTTGTACAATCATTCCTCCCCCTTTCAAATTCCTCCCATTCCTTTCAAACAATTAAAAGCCCGATATTTCCCTGACATTCATGTCCATGATGAGTGCATGTAGATTTCTGCCTGGAACTGTAACAGGACTCTGTTGCCGTTCCCACGCATCACATTTGTGCTCCTGCTATGTTTCGACAGAACTGCCCAACCCCATTCCGACAGAGTTCAGCTCCAACACACCTCACGTTAATATTCTGGTGCACTGATTAACTGGGTGTGGTGCGTTCAATAAGGGTTGGGTGCAAATTGTGCAGAATGAGAGACGAGAACTAGCAGAGCGTTAGTTCAGCCCTTTCTGGATTCTTGAAGAAAATCAGTGTTCATGAGAAAATGTGCTAAATGTGTGTGTAAAACTTCATCCAGGAAGGAAAAAGAAAACATCTTTTGCAATTCTCATTTCAAGGTGGAGGTGTTTGGTAATTAAGTAGTGCTTGTCATTGGAACGCACGCCTCTGCAGAACATTAGCTTATAATGCATGTTAGTGGAGGTTAGGTCTTACTGTGTGTCGGATAATTACTGCTGAGGCTTTCATCATGTTCACATGCAACCTCTGTAAGAGCTTTCATAATAACCTGCGGATTACAGAGCTCTGAAACAGTACCGGCTCTGAAAGACGGAAAAGGACATGTCTATGTCTACTTGAATTTCTTTTTACATACTGTATGTACGCACACTATACATAGTGCATTTTCTGTAAGTGGCTAAAATTTAAAATATGACACATCTGTATATTACACTACACAAAACATTTCGCAACATTTATTTACAGTTAACCTTGTCCTATTGCCATGGTCTATTTCACTTGATGCGTAATCATGTCAAAACAATGCTTATCATCTAGCTACGTCTCCTCCATCCTAAGAAGAGCTTTTCTTTTGCACTGTTTTTTTGATCATCAGGACATTTTGTAGACTACACTGCAATTCTGATGACCCTTTTTTAGTTTCACATGTCTTTAGTTCCACTTTTCTTTTTAGTCATTTAGGGTGCGTTCACGTACGCAGTGTTTAATCCATTTTCCCCGGCACTGGTGTGCGTTCCTCTGTGGTGCGGTTTGCTTACTCAGACGAGCACACAGCAATTGCGGAGTGGATCGATTGCAGTGAAAAAGCGATTTGATCCTGAATCGACCCGGATACAGGAACTCACCCAAACATGCTGTGTTTTTTTGGATCGTGCGCAATGCTTTTCTGTAAATGTGACCTGCTAAAATGAGCCACGAGACCCAGACCCACACAAAGCCAGACGACAGAGCACTGGGGAAACGTGCTGTGTTGTGGAGATTTAGACAGACAAACAAAGAGCGAAAATAAAAGGTGGATGCGATGCACAACATGCTTTCAAATTCCTATAATTATGTAGTAATATATTCAGTGGGGCTCCACGTTCTGCACGCTTGGGTGGTGTTCATGGTTTCTAGCACACATTGTAAAGGTTGTGTTTACTTTTTCTGTTGTTGTAATTTTTGACCAGTAACAGAAGCCATGCATTTCCAGTCCTACACACTCCTCAGACACTATTTTTTTAATAATAGAAAATACTGGGTGTCATTTGTCTATGATTCCCTCATTGTATACACTGGCAAATTGTTGTAATATAAGAGGCACCTTACAATAACACCCCTCATGTCTTTTTCTTATTATTTTCTTGTATATTGTTCTTTGAACCCTGACTGATACGTGGGATAGATAATGCATTGATGGATAAACCTATGGCTGGATGGATGGAGGTATGGATTATTCTTGAGGATTAAAAAAAAAAAAAAAGTCCTTCATCAGAATGAACATTCTGTACCTCTTGTACCTGAATAACCCATGCTAAACAACATCTACGCTTATTACTGAGGTAAACTGTATATTCAATTCCAACTGAACTTTTGTCTCATGCCGGCTTTATGTAGAACCCTACAACATGGCTTCCCTTGAGAGCAGGTTTCCATAGAACCCAGGAACGCTTCAGTACCCTAAAGAACCCTTAAGGAACCATTTTCCCCATGTGCGTAGCATTGATTTTATAGTGCTAGTTAACTGCATCCACCCTAGTGTGAGATAACTGAAGCATGTTTTACGAACCAAACAATGTTTCCGAAACAACGTTCCACTTTAAGCTGATTCTATCTGAACTTAACCCACTCTGTCCGCAAAGTGGACCACAATGAAGGACATGTTGGACATCCTCGGCTTCTCAAAGTGCCCGCTGCTTGTGTGGCGGCTGTACAGCTTCTGTGCCCAGTTCTGATCTGTTCCTTTAGGAACCTGCGAGGCGGAAAGAGGAAGAGTTAGGACATCGAACCAGGTTCAGAAAGGAGAAAAAAAAAACCCCTCCATGCTTCTAGTTTGATGCTATTCCACATCATTTACAACATCAAGGATCTCTCAAGGTAGACTGTGGCTAATAAATAAATGAATAATTAATCATAACACTGAATTAATAAGCAAATCTATTTATCATCAAATGTGAGCTAATGCAAATGCGGCAAAGAAATTCATTCATGAGGCTCAGATAGACAGATGGATATAGATTCATAACTTTCTGCTTGATATGTTTTTATTTGGTGAATCAAATAGAAATCGTGCATATTGAGTATAAGAACTGGCCTTGCACTCTTCATCCAGCAGGTCCAGGATACCGAGCTTGGCCTCGATTAGATCAATGCAAGGCTGGTTGTCATAAAAGTCAATGAGCGTCCATGGGATTTGCTCCTTCATGTACTCCTCTTGCTCCAGTTTAAAAACATGCTGAAAATTAAAATGAAATGCTTTATTAAGGACCATTTCGCCGGCATGTGTTCTGCCTGTAATTAAAGAAATAGGAATGCCCTGATCTCAGATTTTTTTGACACAACATGCATAATAGAGCATCAACCAAGCATCAGCCCTATACCTGGTACTGGTCAGATATTTACATCCTGCGATACTGATGGTTTCTCTTAAGCTATGGGAGATATCCCAGGCCAGGCTTTATGATATGCAAAGATTTTATGACATGCAAATGTTTGCAAGGTCAAAAAAGCACATAGTCAGGTTAGAAAATTTGTATCAGATAATATCTCTGATCCAGACCTGCGCAGGATGGGGATATCCTTAGTGAATAACAATCCGGAAAAAAAAAAAAGGTACGTGACGGCCATCTTGTTGATTACTCACAGAGTTGAACTGCTGCTGAAGTTTCTCATTGGCGTAGTTGATGCAGAATTGCTCAAAGCTGTTAATCTCAAAGGTTTCAAATCTATTTAGACATGATGATGACAGTTAGATGGCAGCTACAAAACTCAAACCTAGCATAATACCAAAAGTCCAACCCTTTCTTTCTTAAGCCTTATAAAATCCAAATTGTACATTTTTAAGAAAGCAGGGTTACAAAACCTCCTTACATCCTTCCTAGATTTTCCTTTAATTTGTCACCCGTCGGTACATCGTTAAGAATAAACAACAGCTATGACAATGACAGTTCGCAACCTTTCACATAATACGTCCATACAGTTATGGACCGTAAACAAATTCTAATATTGAGAAAGAGATCCAGAGGTATGTCTTTAACAGGAGAACACTTTGCCTGGGCTGCTATAATGCTAGCCTAATTGTATTTATGCTATACTAACCTGTTTCGCAGACATTCAGTGTAACATTAAATGTAAGCATAAATGGATTAAAAAGTATGACATCATTTTTCACAAATTAAAAATAATATCCATATCAAACAACTATGCTGTATAAGGAATTAAATACTTCAGGATCTCCTATTATAACAAAGAAATTATGATCTTTGGGGTAGTAACAGTAACTCCACTCCGTTTACTGTTCTCATAAAAGCACACTCATTATCTATCTTATATATATATATATATATACACACATATATACACACACACACATATATACACACACATATATATATACACATATATATATATATATACACACATATATACACACATATATACACACATATATATATATATATATATATATACACACAAAATATATAATTCTTTTCACATTTGAAACGGGAATGGCATATGACCAGTGTGTATGACTGGAAAGAACGTCACTAGCGCTTACATTTTATATGAAATCGGTGTAGGTACCGGGAACTAATTACTTCGTTTGTGGACATCATTTCTATATCATCTTTGCGAATTGTTATTATTTGTGTGAGAGTTATTTTACTGATATTGAAAAGAAATAAACACCTATTTGGTAAGTAATTATT
>JAQLOM010000011.1:8695528-8707358 GCA_030068315.1 Chrysichthys thysi | reverse complement strand
ATTTTATAGTAGGTAGATCGCTTGGACTTGGTCATGTTAAAAGTAGCTCGCGTGATGAAAAAGTGTGAGCACCCCTGGTGTAGAACGTTCAGATCTCATCTCTTCTATCTGCATGATGTACTAAGAGGCCAAAATATTATCCCCAGTCTCATATTTCCTTGATCATATATATGAATGAGTCATTTTTTTGACTTGACAAAATCAAACTAGGCCTCGCATAAATAAACTGCCCACTTATGATGTAAATCTCCAGCTTTCCATAGTATGTGATCCCAATTGAGCACATTAGTTGGACTCCGAATTGACTCATACGACACTGATATGCTGATGATGCAGAAATAAAGCAGCCTTTTTTTTTTTTTTTTTTTTTAAAGTGTTTTAAACGAGGCATCAGGGTTCCATGAAAAATGCTGATCTAACACGAGCTCTACAGTGTGAGCCTGATGGCCAGCGGATCAGGCCAGTGGATAATCCTTATGTTCACTGTGGGCTACAACCCAACTCAGCAATGTGCTGAATTGTTTCCCATTTTATTCCCTAATTTGGTTATTTGCCATTCCCCCATCACATCACCACTACCAACTAGGTCGGTTGTAACCTAGCATGTGCTTCCTCCAAGACATGTGAATCCCTACCACAGAGAAACTTGCTATCTGTCATCTTCCACATACATTAGCCCAAAAAGGCCCTCAGTTGATTAGTGTCTCTCCCAAAAAGCATGACCAATTTTGCTCTGCTGGACTCTCCTGGGGTGGCAAGGTTAGCGGCACAATGGTTAGCGCTTTTGCCTCACAGGAAGACGGCTCTGGGATTGAACATGGCGGCCAATGGAGGCCTTTCTATGAAAAGTCTATGCATGGTCTCCAAGCACTCCGTTTTTCTTCCACAGCTCAAAGACACGCAGATTAGGTTTTAGCTACTCTTAAGTATCCACAAAAAGCTCTGCAATATACTGGAGGGATGGAGGGAGGGACGGACGTATGGACAGATGGACTGGCCTGGCCATAGATGACGGTGGCATCACTGAGATTTGAATGCTCTTACTCCTTATAATATGGCATCTCCATTGCACTACTCTGGCCAGTGATGAGCTTAGGCATTTAAGAAAAAGAAAAAAAAAAACAAAAAAAAAAAACAAGGCTCATCTAAAAACCCAGTTCATTTACAATAGGAAGAAAGAACCTGAAAACAATAAGCCACCACAATAAAGTTCTGCTTTAACTCCAACTCCCCTCCATCCCGTTGTTTATAGTTGTCGTGACTGGCCTCATCACTGAGTGGTCCCAGGTCTCAGCGGGGGCTCCTCTTACTCGACTTGAACCTGATGTGAACACTGACTAGTCCTTTGTTTTCCATGGGGGAAAAAAATTACAAAGGCGTCAACAGTGAGGACGTGTGCACTGTAATCATCCACCCACTGCAGCCATTACCCAGGCAGCAGGAAGAACTCGGAGATTATTCAAGGTTCTCCCACTCGAGGCTCAACTGCTGCACTGAACGTAGTCATTATGAACATTTCTATAAAATGGCAGCTAAAAATAATAGTAACAATTATGATACTGTTGGATTTATGTAACACCGGTCTCAGTTGCAAGGTCGCATGGAAAATCAAGACGGAGCGGCACGACTAAAGTGCGTAAAGAAACATGATGCTAAAGTCCAACCTTTATTACTGTTAGTACAAAAGAAAAATGAATTAAAGTTCAAGTTACACCAGTGGGGTAGATGACTGTATCAGAGACATCGGAATGTACTCGTATAATAATAATAATAATAATAATAATAATAATAATAATAATAATAATAATAATAATAATAATAATATTATTATTATTATTATTAACAACAACATCACAGCTCCAGTCTCAATTACAAAATGACTCTCACATGCTTGTGTATGTATTAGTTCCATTATGGCTTAAGACATCTTTGAAAAGCAAAAAAAAAAAAGGTATATAAAATCTTCATGCCTGTAATCATTAACAACATAAGGAAAAAAACACTTAGGGGCATGCTGTTATAGGAAGCTAATCAACGAAAAAGTGCTGATGACTTACTGTCTCCACCACAAAGTTGATTATTTTCCTATAACAGGAAATTATTATTAGTATAGTATGACACATTGCACTTTTTTTTTAATCTTTTTATAGTTAATCTTGAAGAATGTCTACAGAACAAGTTCCTGGTGTCACTTTAAACCAGCTATAAACAGCTGTTCCCTTTTCAACCTCTCTTTTTTTCTTTCTCTCTCAAATTAAGAAGAAAAATTATGCAGATAGTCATGGTCATTGTGTGTGTGTGTGTGTGTGTGTGCGTGTGCGTGTGCGTGTGCGTGTGTGTGTGTGTGTGTGTGTGTGTGTGCTGGTTAATTATTTAATATACGAATCAAGCCAAATGCATTAGCGTTCAAGTCACACTTTTGAATTGAAACATTAAAAACTTTACAAACTGGGGGAAAGTGGAAACCTTCCCAAATCGTACAAAAGGATAAAAACGTCATTGCTTACCTGGCCATCTGTTTATAAGCCTCCTCTGCCACGGCGAATATATGAGGGTCCATGTCACCCATGTTTTGCCCGCTGTAGGCATTGATGACCTCCTCGCCGTAAATCGACAGTTGCTCATATGGATTAATGGCCACCAGTACAATACCTGACGAGGAGAGTGAACAGAATTGAGAATGAAGACAAGGTGTACGACTGGAAAACCTAAATGAACTCAGATAACTGCAGGATTTAGAGAAGGGATTCATCAGAAACATGAATGTGGACATTTCGGGCTGTTAATGTCATGTGTGCTAATGCTACAAAAGACACTGTTAGTTAAGTGATGGGTATCAATTGCTCTTCGTGGCTTGATTTAGCGAAGCAGTTTTTAAAAATTCCCCTCAAATAACCCACAATGCTCAATTCATAAAAAAAAACCAAAAAAAAAAAACCTAAAAAGTCTGGAAATTCGCTGAATACCTAAAGCGAACCTGTTAAGATGGTCGCCTTAATTATAACATAATGCTTTAAACTGTTCACTCTATGAAGACAAAAGAGTAACGTTGAGAAAGGTCGAAAGAGGAAAAGACAAAGAGAAAACTTGCTATGAGAGAGAACAATTCAGACGTAGCAGTGACTAATGAAGCTCTCGCATCGTTTCACTCTTCCGCGAACAAAACACACGCGTTAAACCAGTTCCATTAGTTTCGCACTAATTTATAATTAAGGAATACACACACGCACACCATACTGTTATACAAGAATAATGCAACGAATAATGACAATGATTACAATGTGCACTTTATTAATGAACGAAATGTGGAACGTTTTAATGGTTTACTGTTAGATTTAATGTTGTGGAACGTCTGTGAATTTCAGTTCCTGTTCTCACCTTCATTATAGCCGTGATAGTTATTGTTACACACACACACACACACACACACACACACACACACACACACACACACACACACACACACACACCCCGAGAGAGAGTCTATACTTTTAAAGTATAAGTTTATACTATTGAATTTGCATATGTATATAAAGTATTTTTTGTACGTTACACAAAAACAATGCCAAATTCTGACCAATCAGAATCAAGCATGCAACCGTGACATGGTTTAAATGTTGATACAGTGGATCCTCAGCTCGCGAACACGTCGGATGGCGAGCAAATCAACGTACCAACTAAATTCCCCAAACAGATTTTGTACCGACCGACGAACAAAGCCTCGACTGACGTTCAGGAAGCCAACCCATGCTGTATATATCAGTATCACATGTAATTTTCTGTCCCTCAGCATACACACCATTAACACATGCTTGTTACACAATATCACTTTTGTTTTATACACCAAGGTTCTTCAGTTTTAAGGGATCCTTTAAAAGGTTGAACCCTGAAAGGTTGAAGCTGGAAGTTACGAGCCCCTAATTATCCAAAGAACCCATCAAACACACACAAAAAAAAACTTGTTTTCTATTCCTGTAGTCAAACTTGTAAAAATCTGACGTTTGAACAGAGATACTGGAGGGGTGTAAAAAAGGAACAGAGGGGAATAAATGAAGGAAATGGCAAGAAAGCTACAATATTTACGGTCCTGAAGATTCAAGCATTGCTGATATAATTCAGGCTGTAACCCGTTCTTTGGCAGAACTTGCACCAAGAATTTACACGAAAAGTCGTTCTAGCAATGAAAAGCTGTCTACGTTTCTTCGACGAGCCCTGATTGTCATGGAGATGCCCAAACCAATAAAACCACACAATAATAACCACAGAGGACCACAGGCAGACATGGGGTTTTTTCCACCTTCACCACACGGCAGCAAAGTTGATGGCATTCTCCCATGGAGATGATGAAAACAAATGCCAAGAATGGAACCCACGTAACAGAAGCGCAACGAGAAAAAAAAAAAAAGACACAAACGGTAAGAAGAGACAACGACTCAATATGGCATGTATGCTCAGCCAGACAATTCAATTTGTAGAATACACTCACTGAGAACATTATTAGGAAGTGCTGTACACCTACTCATTCATGCAGTTATCTAAAAGAGGCAATCGTGTGGTGGCAGTGCAATGCATACGATCATACAGTACGAGCCTTGCAGCTTAGGGTAATGTTCATATCAGCCATCAGAATGGGGGAACGAATGGGAGCTCAGTGATTGTGACCATGGCTTGCTTGACGGTGCCTGACAAGCTGCTTTGAGTATTTCTATAACTGCTGATCCCATGGACTTTTCACACACACTCTAGAGTTTACTCAGAATGGAGCAATAAAGAAAACCCATCCAGGAGTGGCAGTTCTCTTGATGCTGATGAAACACATCAATAGAGAATGGCCAAAGGCTGCAGATAACAACTCTGTACACTTGTGGTGAACAGAAAAGCATCTCCGAATGAAAACCATGTAGAATCTTAATGTGGGCGGGCTACAATACAAGACCACATCAGGTTCCACTTCTGTCGGCAAGAGCAGAAGGCTGTAGTGGGTCACAGGCTCATCATAAATGGGCAGATGGAGATTGGAAAAATGTATCCTGGTCTGATGAAAGACGGTAGGGTCGGAATCAGGCACCGAAAGCATGAATCCATGGACCCAACCTGCCTTGGGTTAACAGTCTAGCCTGGTGGAGGGGCTGTAATGATGTGGGGAATGTTTTCTTAGCATACTTTGGACCTGTTCATACCAATTAATCATCACCTGACCATATGATTTCCTTCATCTCCACAATTTACTAGAGGATGAGTAACTAACTCCCAACACAATAATGCACCATGTTACAAAGAAAAAGTTGTCTCAAGCTGATTTCATGAACATGACAAGGAGTTCCTCAGGGGTCTTCCCAGTCACCGGGATCTGAATCCAGTAGAATGCCTTTGAGATGCGTTACTATTATAATAGTAATAATATAAACTCTGCAGGAACTGCATTATGCAGCGACATCAACATGGACCAGAATCTCAAAGGAATGTTTCCAAGATCTAGTGGAATCCATGCCAGAAAAACTGAGGCTATTCTGAGAGCCCTATCCAGTATTAGTATAGTGTTCTTAATAAAGTGCTCAATGAGTGTGTATCCAATGAATACATCACTCACTCACTCATCTTCTGCCACTTAATCCTGTTCAGGATTCTGGGGGGAAACTGGAGCCAATCTCAGTTGACGTCAGGTGAGAGGTGGGTTACACCCTGGGCTGGTCGCCAACCCACCGCTGGGCAACACATAGAGACAGACAACCATTCACACTCACATTCACACCTATGGACAATTTAGAGTAGCCGATTAGCCTAATGCCCTCTGTGCATGTCTTTGGACTGATGGAGGAAACCAGAGTACCCTGAGGAAACCCACGTGGACACGGGGAGAAGATACAAACTCAGAAAGGTGCCCAGGTCGACTCCGGGGATCGAACCCAGGACCGCAGTGTTAACTACTACACCACTGTGCCGCCCCATGAATATATCATATACATATTAAATACTTCATATGTATTTTTAACATTTATATTTTCTATGTATCAAATAAATATATGAAAATATTTTCAAATAGCTAACTGACAGCCTAGTTGTTTATAATTTAACACATAAAACATGCAAAAGTTTAATTTGAATGATTTTTTGTCAGGATCTGAGAGAATGTGTTATTCCTTATTCACAGCCGTTTTTGGTAGATGAACGACGAGATCACTTTTAGTTATGGATTTAAGTTTTATATTTTGAGGGTAAAGACGAAACCGTATTCAGTCATTTTTTATTTTTCGTCACAGGAAACGGGTCATGCTTTAAAGCCAGATCTCTTCAAAACCTCAAAACCAGCATGGAATTTGAAGGCCATACATTCTGATGCCTTTCATTCACAAAATGAAACGTGGACAAATTCGAACCTTTTAAGCATCCATGATGCACAAACTTACGAAAAACGGCTCGTATAAGAGACTTACCACAGTAGGTGTAGATATGGTTGGACTCCAGGAAGCGGACCTTGAGGTTGTGCAGCACTGCAGGCTCGTGCAGGTAGCTGAGGGCCGTGAGGTCATTCTCTCCCACCAGGATGTCAGGGTTTCGAAGGAAGGGCAGTGGGTTGTCTTTAGGACCGATTGGATATGCCAGTGTCTGTGGAAACAACACGAACAGTGCCTTGAGGGAGAATCTTAGCTTTCAGAGAGACACACAATTCTACACTGATAATATAACGTGTATGTAAATCACAGAACATTTCACAAATATGGAATTCATCATCATACACCAAGCAAATCAAAAGCTGATCACAGGTAACTCACACACATGTTTCAAACACAATAAAAATCATCAAAGCATGTTTTTAAGGGCCCGTGAAATGGCACGAGAGCCATGATTAGACTCTGTATATTGTCATGTTTCCTTTTTAAACAGGAAGTCAAAGTGATGGCGTGTTACAAAGTCTTGTTTGATTTACACAACATCCAGTGGCATCATTAAACCCGCTAGGTACAGGCCACAAGTTTAAAAAAGAGGAGTTCTCACAGCCGGTTTGCCTATTGCTATTTGTTCTCTTAGTTGTGTCTTGAGTGCCAAGCGACAAAATGCTCTAAAATTCTGATCCCATGAGGACTTTAAGGTTAATGAAACTGCAGATGGCATGAGGTGTGCTGATGTGAATTCTGCGTGAATGAAACTAAGACATGCGGGAACGTGATGGTGGGGATTACGGCTCTGATCGGTTCTCCTGATATGCTCCGCTGTTATTTGAGAAACGTCTCTTAAGCACAGTCCAGCTGCATATTTCAGGCCCTGCACTTCCCACTCACCAAAACAACGTTAATGATTAATTAAGGAACACGAACTCTCACACACACACACACACACACACACACACACACACACACCTGGGCTGAATAAGAATCCCAGGCTGCAGCAGAGATTCAACTCTACCCAGGATTCTCAACACGGTATAATCTGGACAGGAAATGGGACAGGAGAGATTGCTCACCGATTCATCCTCGAGTTTGAGGTGCAGCACCGACTCTCCCTCTTTGTAGTCTTTAATAATCTCAGCAGGCGTCCACACTTCCTCTGGGTCGGGGATCCAAACCCGAGTGTACTGAAACGCAAACACATATGATTATCAAAACACAAATTCACAAACGTTTGGTCATCGGCCATCACCCTGAAACATCTCACCCACGTGTCATACAGGTCGAGGATGGGCTGAAATTCTACACTGTCAATGGCATGATTTCAAAATGGACTTTTAGCCAACCTGGCAACGCAGAGCAAGTTTCTGGAACAGTTTAAAGTCCTCAGTGATAAGTAGTTTAAAAAAAAAAAATATGATTCAATAAACCACCATATCTTCCGGTTAGAAAACCTCTGAGCGTTTTAGGCGTCTGTATGAATTTAGATCACTCTAGGTCTGGACTGGATGTGTCCTTCCTGGCCATTACTCTACTTGAGAAATATTAACCCATAACACCATCAGCACATGGGCTACTGCACACTGTTCGCCTAATCTACAAACGCTTTTGCTAAACGATGTTTTGCTTAATTAAATCTCATCGGCTCGCTGAGAATTCACAGCCAGTGTTTGCAAATAACTAAAATCAATAACAACCCAAAGGCAGGATCCTGATGTGTCCTTTCCTCATGTTTTGTTTGAGACCTCACACCCTGCTGAGGTCACGCTCAGGGTGCAGGAGGTGACGGGGCAGTCCGCAGCACTCTGGCTTAGTCAAATAAAAAGTAATAAGGAGGCGGGTTTGCTCTGAGCTATGCCTTCGGCCCGGGAACAAAACTAGTGCGAGAGAAATCTTTTCACACTTCCGTTCATTTTCAGCTTCTAGAAACGACAAAGAGAGTGAAGGGATTCACAGTAATTCACTTTAAAACCCTATTTTGCTCTTTTTACATACAAACTAAGGTATGCTTTTATTTTTTAACTTTACAGCGGTTTAATTATTGTTGTGACCATGGTTGTTACAGTGTCATCGTTTCCCGTTTAGTCACGGTGCATGATCAAGCAGTGACGTTTTCCAAAACATGAATTAAAGTGCATTTCTGACTATTACTGTTCAGCCTTTATTCTTACTCCAGTGGATCTCATCTTTCGGCGTTCGGCTGTGACGCGGCAAAATATTCACATCACTCTCCCTCTGGATCCCCTCTAAATAATACTACAGCAATCTCAGTTTCTCAGCACAGGAAACACTACTATACTGAAAACCCTGTAGATGTGCAAGCTGCATTGGCTGTAAACACATTACACTGCTGCCTCTGCTAACTTCATCATACACAACAGTTATCAAACACACCGAAGAACACGCCACTGCTACGCCGCTCCACGCACTACACCATACCGTGCCGCGCCACTCCCTCAACGAGCTACACCGTTCCACATCTCTTTTGTTAATACGCTACACCGATACAGACTGCTGTAATTAATATACAGTGGTACCGCAGTACCTTAATCCGTTCTGAGTTCGGGTTTGATTCCTAAAAAGTTCGAGTTCTGATCGAATTTTCCCCATAGGAAATAATGGAAAACCAATTAATTCATTACAGGCCCAAAAAAATTACACAGAAATATGTTTTTATTTTAGCATTTAAACACAAAATAAATAGGATAAAACAAGAAGAGCACATATTAAACACATCTAAGCACATTTATCAAAATAAATGTATCCAAACAATGTGTATGTCATGGAGCAGTGGCGCTGCGGGCGCATGCGCGAGGATTCACTCCAGGCACGAGCGTCTGTATTCTCTTCTGGTTCTGACCTTCTCGCTTGTTATTTGGTTTATGATTATAGTCTGTTCCTTCGTGGTGTTGTACGCGGTTCGGTTACCCTTCCTGTTCTTTGACTACGAGTTTGTCTGCCGTCTCAGGTCCTTCTGCCTGGAGCCTAAATAAAGCCTGAAATGGATTTTATGTCTGACTGCAGCCTGGATTGTGTCACCTCACCGCTCTGACAGGGTAAAGTTAAAAAAAAAACAACCCAATGACACCTTTTTCATAAACCCAGACACAGCATTACTACCTTGAGTTACACTATTCCATGCGGTTCATTGTTTATTTTTATTATTACTCTGTATTCGTGACTTTTTGGTGAGCAATGGCTACCAAAATTATATAAAGTACAGTGTATTACCTGATATTTTCAATAAAAAAAGCACTATCACCAACAAACGATGCTATCACCACGAATGCGAGGCTGAGACTGAAGCGTTACCCTTTGCTTCCGCTGAGACACAGCTAAGTGCCGCGTGACTCATTTCCCCGTGCGTACAAGTTTTCTTAGGTCGGCGTTCACGGTTCTCGAGTTCAAGGTTTTTTTTTGCACTCTGGTTGGTTTGACTTTTAAGAAATTCAAGTTCTAGTGAGTTTGAGTACTGAGGTACCACTGTACACTTACTGATCATATATATTTATTACCTCATATGTGTCTAGTGATTAACGATTTTTTTTTGCTTACCTTCGTCTTGTATTTCTGCAACCCAGCAGCACCCTGAATGCAAGCATGCCTTGAGCATACTCCCCGGATTTCATATAAAGTACCACTAAAGTCACACCAAAAAAAATAAAATACAGTGAACCCCCGAAATATCGCGGTTCACCTATCGCGGGTTTTCAAATTTTGATTCGCGGAATTTTTTGGCTTTCGCAGGACTATAAAATATAATTTAAAAAAAGTTAATTTAAACATTAAAATAATATTTAAATTGAAATAAAACAGTATGCACTATATTTCATCAGTGGATGAATACACAGTGGCGGTGTACGCCACTTCCGCCTCAGTTAGTAAACAAGAAGTGACCTCACCGGCAGTAAGTGCGCATGTAGAAGTTTATATGTTGTTAAAATTACGTAGGTTTAAGAGCATAGAAAGTGTTTAAGAGCATAGGACATGTTTATAAGAGTGTGGGAAAGGTTAATAGAGTGGAAATGGTTTATAAAGCCTTAATATATATATAAATTGTAACATTAATAAATAATAAAATAAATGTGATGGCGCTACTTTGCGGATTTCACCTGTCGCAGGGGGGGCTGGGGGGGTTATTCATGGTAAATAAAATCCAGCATTAAGCTCATTACATCGGAGGTTTCACTTGCATGCTGCAGAGAAACGAAAGTAAATACAAAAGGGATCCCACATCTCTAAAGATAGAACGCCACTGTGACAGCCCACTGAAGGATAAATTACTGTTTCAGAAAGCATCGGTGATTAACGCGTGCTTGAAAAAGCGCGTGGATGCGCTGGAGATAAACTGCAGCATTGGGTATAGGGTGAAATGTGGACAATAGCACACTCAACACAAAAACACACACGCACACACACAGTGCCATCTATTTCCAGAGGAGCCCTATAACGGCCAACCAACCCTCGACCTTTGTAAGCACTACTTCTATCAGCTTAAACAGTCCCCAAAGTGGACCCAAGGCCACATTCAAAACAGCACAAAGAATAGACAAGCCGATTTACAGCGTGAATGAAATAGGGATCTCACTGGTGGACAAATCGCTAGCCCAGCCGTCTGGGCCCGAAAGATTACGTGTTGTAAAAAAAAGTCGTTTTTTGTCATACCCTTAGTAGGTAATCGGTCACCGGGATTTTTCTTCTTTTACTCAAAAACTGCAGCTGGACTCACTGTTGTCATCAGAACGTTTTTAATTGACACGCGTTAGTAACAAAACACGTTTCAAAATGCTGTAACTGTAGGTGTGCGGTTTTGTTTTTTTTTGTTTTTTTTAATCCCACAACCTGCTTTATGGCACACTCGTTGGATCGTACCAAAGCCATTCGTCAACGGTTCCTGTTTCAAATGTATTAAAGAACACCCTGTACTTCTTTTCCATTTATAGATACATGTACTGCTGTAGGCCATCTGTGAAAGAGTAGGCTCTTTAAAACTTTATCATCTCAGACGTTAATAATAAAACAATAAACGCAGCTTGTCGGGCTACACAGAAACCCCGAAGACGTTCCCATGTTGGAAAACCTAAACGCTTTTATCTCTGACGGTTACAAAGTGCTGATACTGGACACTTCTTTGAAGAATGCTACATAAACTTCTCCTCGTCGACCATTAAATCTGTTGCAAGCCCAATCCGTTTATGTGGAACATTACAGTCGTCCCTCGCTACATCACGGTTCACCTATCGCGGCTTCACTCTACCGCGGTTTTTATATGTAATATAAAAAACATAAAAATGTTAATTCAAACATGCTAAAAGAATATCAAATCAAAATAAAATCCAGTATGTATTTCATCAGCAGATGAACACAATGAAAACGCAGTGTACGCCACTACCGCTTGAGCTAGTTTGCCCACGTGAGCTTGTACACGGCACACTATTGGCTGA
>JAQLOM010000011.1:8682978-8695428 GCA_030068315.1 Chrysichthys thysi | reverse complement strand
GGGGGGGGTGGCTCGCGCGCCTTTAAAATTTTGCAAGCAGGGGACATTTTTTTTCTTTAACAAAGAAGATTTTTTTTAGCCATGCCTTCATGACCCATTCTTGAGGGCCTTGCGACCCATACTTTAAGAACCACTAGGCTAGGTGCACAAACAATCTAACGCTGTAATCCAGAAGTCAACCTGGTTTAATCATGATACTCTACATCAACCTATAGAGGTGCAGGAGTTCGCTGAGCCTTTTTCAATTCATTGCTATTGATTTGAGCAGATTTAGTTCAAAGTTGGTCGATTGCTCCTTCTTCTAAAAGGGTGAACTGCTGTGGTGTGTGACGTCGGCCTGGACAGGATTTCCTGCACCTTCTGATCATATTCCTCCCAGTGCCTTCGACTTCTTCCGACCTCCCGATCGTTCTCGGCCTGCTCGTCATCACGCAGCTGCTGCTTCTGCAGAATCTGAGCCAACAGACCAGCTTGATGTTCCTGACACGTCTCCCTGAGCCTGAAGAACAAAAGAACATTATGTTAATAACACACAATTTCACATTTGTTCCAAAAATAGTTCATGTGCCATAATGTTTGCTTTTTTTTTTTTTTTTTTTGGTAAAGGCATGTTACAGGTTTAACGTATTTAACATAACTGTGTGTGTTCGTCTTCTGAAAATCAGGGAGAAATAATCACAAGAGCGATGCAGCGTTTTTCCTCATTGGAAGTGTTTATTCGTCTTCTGTCGCTTAATGTGCGATAACCACATGAGCGATACCTGCCACAGCTCAACTCACAGTAGAGGATTAAACGAACAATGAATGGGTTCAGGACCTTCTTTGCATTTTTAAACCGCTTTCGCATAGAGTTTTGTACTGTTTTAGTTGACACATTTCAAGAATTATTCCTTGGTTTTTACTCATCATGGTGTTAACCCTTTCTAGAAGTGCACAATGCCTTGAAGTTGTCACATGCGTGGGATGCTTTTGACCTTGTGAAAGTGACGTAGGCTGTAATGGAAGCTGAACACACGTGATCAGCTGGACAACTTGGAGACACACTCTAGACACAGGTGTAAAAAGCCATGTGTCTCGACTGTCCACTTCTGCCCCGATCGCCAAAGATGCATTTTATAACCAAGTGTAAACAGGTAGCCTATGAGTGCTCCCGAAGACAGAACTTAAATAACAGTGCGCATAAGACATTACAGGGACTCAGGTGTGTACGGCCTTGTGATCTGCAGGGATTGCTGGGTAATATAGGTTCATCCTGACAGTCTGCCTCAAACCACATCTAGTTCCTCAGTGATGCTTCATAAAGAAATCTTCACCATGTGGCTAAATCCTGCACAGCCAGAGTTGTTTTTTTTTCTTTTTCTTTTTCTTAGTGCAACCTGGTATGAATTCTGCTGTCTGGAGTACATTGAGTTTTGTTAAAAAGCTGATAGTAATTTACTCTAGATCCACTTCTAACGGGGACACACCCATGTCCTGGCTGATCACATACATTAGAAGTGAGAGGAACGCTGGGTCTCATTCATCAACCTGCATACAACTATTTTTTTTCCATAAAACATTTGCAGAAGCATTTAAAGTTGAAATTCCAATGTTTGTATCCTACAAGTGCTCCTGTGGAAATGAACATAAAAGGACACTCAATGTACTGTAAACCTTAACTGATTCGATTAGTTTAACTGTACATTTACTGCAGTTATATATATATATATATATATATATATATATTAAGTTTATATATATAAAATTAAGCTGTCTGATTTAATTCGCTCATTGAGTTGGATTCCACACCCAAATTTCATGAAAACTTCCTGCAACCTTGTTGTTTCATGTAGACAACTTGAAAGGAAACATTTCAAAACATATTAAAAATATATTATATATAGGTGCTCCACTAGTTACGATGGCCTGACTTACGATTTTTCGA
Source organism: Chrysichthys thysi (assembly GCA_030068315.1). Taxonomy (NCBI): domain Eukaryota; kingdom Metazoa; phylum Chordata; class Actinopteri; order Siluriformes; family Claroteidae; genus Chrysichthys; species Chrysichthys thysi. Next base: position 8,693,504 of record JAQLOM010000011.1, on the reverse strand, counting down.
AGTTACGATGATTATTGCGATACCTTAAAAATTATAAAATATTTAGAAAATACCGGTATGTAAGATTCGTGACTAGGCATCGCTGGCAGGCCAGCGTAACAACGTATGAGGTAAGATTTGTTCAGATGATGCCCGGATGTACACATGATTCACCTCGCATGAGGCCTTACTCTCTCCCGCAACTCAAGGAGTTACCTCGTGTATCGGTGTACTGTACAGTGCATTACCGCATGTTATTTTTGTGCCCTTCAAGGGCTAATTTTAATTCAAAAACATGTCGTCTAAATGCCCCAGCATATCTCCTACAGGAAAAGACTCCAGGGTAGGCTAGGCTAAGCTAGGCTAAGCAGTGGTTCGATATACAGTACGCTATTTTGGGGATATCGGATGGGGATATCAGAACACATCTACCTGCATCTACCTGTATAGGACTACCTGTATTAATATACAAATAAGACAAAAAAATCTATTCAACGAGGACAAAAGAAATGGCACCCCATAAATGGAGGAAGAATTTGTGTGCAGTGGAAGATTTAGAACCTGTATACAAATATCACACTCTTGGTAATTTACAGATGAGGAGAAGGAAACTTGCGAGTCCCATGCAATCGTGAGTGTATGTGAAGGGAAAAAAAATCTGTGTTACCCAAACTTCTGTAAATCTGATGGGATTTTTTCATTTGGTGCAACCAGCGAAAACAGATACACACAACTACAGGATACTCAAATCCTGAGGCCCATAGAGTGAGGCCCTGAGTGTGCATTTGAGTTTTCACTGAATTATTTCTGAGAGAGAAAGATAAAAAGTCAGCCAGTGGTGACAGCATTAATCCTAACCGTGTTTTTTCCTGTTCATCCAGCAGCTTGTTCTCCTGGATGCTTCTATTCAGCTCGTCTCTCTCCTTAGCCAGTTCAGCCTGTTTCTGAGCATTCCTCTCCTCTGCAAGAATAATAGCGAAAAAAATGGAATGAAAGTAACAAACATTCCTGTCTTTAAATCGTCACATGAAGTACTGAGCACTTATGAGGAAAACATGGTACTATGACTACAAAAGCCTTTATTTTACGAGTAAATCCGAATCCCCGATGAAGCAACTGACATATGAGGGAGGCATGACATACGAGCCCACATTTTTAGCCGTCCTACATAGATATTTAAAAATAAAGCCAATTTAATTTCCTATAAGCTTAAACCAGATAAATTACATATTTAATAATACAAACCTAATTTCCATCACTGTAAGAAAATACTATGTAGCTAAATTAGAAAATGTCATTTAATTTCATTAGTTAGTAGATCACGTGTGTGACTATACAGGTGCAGATTTACAAAACGTCCAAAACTGTACAATTTTTATGCTACGTTTACAAATCACTGCCACATTTTCAAATTAAATTCAATTAAATTATTTAATATTTTATGAATGCACGTTTTACTGTGTTCATTTTTATTATGTTAATTTTACTGTATTCACGTAATAATGCATGAATAATACATGAATACATGAGTATTACTAGCTATCATAGTAATACTAGCTAGACAGCACAATAGTTATAGTTAATCATCGTCATCTCTGCCTTGTCGTGCCGTACGGCACATAGGGTGTCAAGCGGCCCCCACGGGGCTCGGTTGACATTTCATATTCTACAGGGTGAGGTCGCAAGCCCCATGCCCAACCCTCCCATAACCCAGGACTTGAGTTCATGCACACACACACACACGGACAATTTAGGGTAGCCAATCTACCTAATGTGCATGTCTTTGGACTGTGGGAGGAAACCGGAGTACCCAGAGGAAACCCACACGGACACGGGGAGAACATCCAAACTCCACACAGAAAGGCACCGTGCCGAACCCAGGGCTCGAACCCAGGACCTTCTCGCTGTGAGGCAACAGTGCTAACCACTTATCACTTAATAACCTTTCTATGGCTTTTTTTAAACTTTGGAAAATCTTTTCTTACCACAAAAAAACCCCATCATTATTTTAACATTATACTCAGTTATTTGGAAGCGAGTTCCTTTTCTGTCTAAAGTAATTGTACATGAATGCAATGGGGAAACCTGAAGAATTGGACAAATCACAAATAAGCAGTTAATTTTGTAAATGTCACCTGACTTTCATGTTTATGCTTGTCATGTCAAATACACATTCTACTTATACTTCGTACTCATACGTCTCACTTGAACTGCTTACTCGTTATAATTTGATGTGCAATAGTTTTGACAATGTTCAGCCACACCTCTCAAATTCTCCGGAGCTTTAATAATGCCACTCAAGAGCGCTAAAGTCGAAAACATTTTAGTCTAATCCTGTGTTTTGAAAACATGGCAGTGATTTGTAAATGTGGCATAGAAATTGTACAGTTTTGGAAGTTTTGTAAATCTGCGTCTGTATAGTCACACGCACCTTATGGTGTGATTTATTAACTAGATTTAATGAAATGACATTTCCTCATGTCATTTAGTACAGTTATGTTTGACAAGGAAAATAACATACAATCATGCTCCTGTCACTGGTATATAAATGAGCAGAACTGCTGAATGATGATAACACCACAGTGTTTAACAAGCTCTAGACTAGAGATTCTCAGGGTCGGTGAAGCAATATCACAATATGAAATGAAATGAAATGTTCTTATTTAGCTACATAGTATTTTTTTACAGTGATGGAAAGTAAGTTTGAATTATTAAATATGTAAGTTAGCTGGTTTAACCGGTCCCAACTCAAAAACAATTAAGCTATAAATGTTTCAACGTAGACCTAATGTGTGTGTTTTGTGGGTGTAGGTTGACACCAAAAATTTGGCAGAATATAATACAGATTTACATAATGAAAAAAATCCCTGGCTGCAAAACTTTTTTATGAGTTTACACCTAAAATACAAAGTAGAGATCTGATCACATATCCTGTACCTAATGGAGAGATATTCCATGCTATAGTGGGCAGACTGGTCCCTTTATCAAATACTCAAGTACGGTGGAACCTTGGATTGCGAGCATAATTCGCTCTGGAGATGTGCCGCCGGGTTGCCGAGCTGTTAGTGATTTTTTTTTTTAATGCCATGCGATCTACTCGCACTACCTTTGCGACCGACCGGTAGATCGCGATCGACATATTGGGCACCCCTGGTCAATATAATTAGTCCTTATGCAGAACACCTGTAGTATCCCACGTGACGCGAGAGCATGGCGTGAGTCCTCCAGCATGCACCGCTATTGGGAGAGCCCGAAACGGGTGTGCTGCACGTGTGCTCCGAGTAAGCAGATCCATGACAGAGAGCAGGAGGATTATTGTGTGTTACTTTTACCACAACTCACAGAATCACTGCAGTCTGTCAGCTCACTGGGATCTTTTTCTTTTCGTGTGACTTTAAAAAGGAAACTGTCCAATGATGGCTGCTTTTGCCTCCTTTTGAGGATTTCGTGGAAATGTGATATTGCATTGTCATTAAACAGATGAGTGACACACACACTAACAACATATACTAACACGGAAGCCACAATCCTGCAGTGAGTGAGAGAGAGAAGTTGTGATCACGTGAGGCTCGGCAGACAAATACTACTCACATTGCAAAACCTCGCTCGTTAACTAAGTCAAAATATATTAAAAATTTTGCTCGTCTTGAAAAGTACTCGCAATCCAAGGTTATCCCGTACATGTGGAGCATGAACCATGTTCCTTACGCTTTTCCTGGATTTGTAGGCGCCGTGTCTCCAGCACATCTTTCATGAGCCGGTCTCTGGCTTCTTTCGCCAGGCGGTATTGCTCCGCCCTTCGGGTCCACATCTGCTGCAGCTCAGCCTCGAACAGCTGCTCCGTCTCTGCTTCATGGTGTCTCTGTTCCTCCAGCTGCTCTGCCAGGTACTGCCGATACCTGTGCTGCTCCTCACGCAGTTCCAACTATTCAATGGGAACAATTTATTCTACTGCAACGGTTACAGTTGGTCACAGGGTAACTGAAAGGAGAACTTCACGCTTTGACACTCTGTATGTGAGCTGCTTGTGTTCTTATGTAGCCTGAAGCTACAGCCTGGGTTCCTGTATGGTTTTAGAAAGTTTTGGCACTGATCTGGTATGAGGATTACAGGTTCACTTCTGGTTCCTTCTGGAAACCACATACATAATGTGTAACACTATAATACACAAACAAAGCCACCATTTTTAAAACACCATTTCAAGATTTCACAGTGAAGTAACACTAAATCTCATGATACTGAGATGGTACAGGTGCTAAATCATTAGCTGTTTAAATGATGAGTCACGCTGGCAGCTAGAAGGAAGTAAAAAGAAATCAAAAGATATTTCCTAGCACGAGGGGAAGAGGTCAAACTCTTAAAGGTGTCGTTGCATTTTTTTTTTCCAATAATTTTGCAGTGGTCTCTAGTATGAATGAATACCCTGTGAGTCAGTTTTGGTGGGAAAAAAAATGCTCCGGTGCTCCTGTTTCAGGCTGTTCTAGTTTGGTGGAGGAGTGAGTGAGTGAGGGGGGACAACGCCAGGAGTTTGGCTCTTACTCATGAATATTCATGACATGCAAACGTATCGCCTCTGATTGGCTAACAGCACTGTGACGCTCCCTCCAGTGGGTCATCGACGGTTCGACCTGCCTCCGCTAGCTAAAACTCAGAAAAGTGTAAGGTTAGAACAAAATGTCTTCAGCCTTCTGTTTTTGATCCTGAATCCGTTGAGGAAGGAGAGACCGCCCAAGAACCGCTTCCTGATCATTTGTTGATGAACATTTCAGAATGGCAATATTTGCATGCCAACTTAAATTTTGTAACCGCCGAGACGGGCCCTGCTCTCTCCTGACCACAAAATCAAAACGGTCTTCCCGTGGGCGGTCACAAGCTAAGCTGGGTGAGGCCATGATTACTAATTTTCAAAGTGACGTAAGTTCGAAGGGCTTTTTCTGATTAGCTCGTTTTTCCATCTATGTTCTTTCTATGGCTAACGCAGGCCATGGGGTAGAAGAACATTTTCACGTGCAGCATGCATATGCAACTCGGAATGACCTGTCGTATTTCAAAAAGAGCAAGTATTAAACGGTTTCTCGTGGAATGACACCTTTAAACCAGTTTAATGTAAGCTAAACTGTATAGTCATTAATGATAAGAAAAGTGAGCTGACACATGGTAGTTATTGTAGTTATTGTAGTTATCAAATTTCCAGTGTTTCTTCCAAAGACATGCCCCAGAATACATGCTTAAGCTAGAATGCTTAAATGCTAAAGTAAGAAACAAAGCTTGAGAATGAACAATTCTTCTGACTGACAGAAATATACTTGTCCTCACTGGCTGGATGTTGATGATTCCCGTGATCTGTTTTCCGTACGAGAACAACATTTCTTTCCTTACAAACTGGGGTTCGACTCAGGACTCTGTCTCATTGGGAAACTCGCTGTTGAAGGGTGTTACTCAGAACATCCATTCATCTTCATTAACTACTTCATTCTGGTCAGAATCACTGTGGAGCTGGGGCCTATGCCCAGGAAGACACCATGGATTTGATTGGAAACAATTAATCTGCCTACTAGCATGTTTTGGAGGTGGGAGGAAACTGAAGAGCCCAAAGCAAGCCATGCAGATAACGGAAGCACATGTGAAACACCCTGGAGCTGTGAGGTGGCAATGCTACACGCTGCACCACTATGACACACCTTTTAGCTAAAGGATTCCCATGGAACACTTCAGCGTACTAGACTGAAACTTTTTTTTATAATATTACAAAAGACCTAACTGTACGAAGGCATAAATACACCACGTTCAGAAGCTTTTTAAATGACGACACAAAATTCCTCACTAGATCTACAACCACAAGCATCTCTTGGTTCCCGTTTGATCCAGTACTTGTTTCTGAATGGACAGTGGACAGACACTCTGGTGTCTTACCTTTCTCAGAGCCTCTTCTTTTTTCTCGTCCTTCGTGTTTGTTAGCAGTTGCTCCAGGATGCGCATGTCCAACGCCAGGTCCTCCTGCTGTTCCTGCGCCAGACGCTTCATTTTCAGACGCAGCGAGGTGTCTAGCTGATTGCGACGGCTCTCTTGATTCTGAAGCTTCTGTCTGTGCTCCCGCTGCTCTTCCAGACACATCATCTCCCTCTGTTCTTGCTGAAAAACAACACAATATAAGCACAGAATCAAAATACAGATGTCTTCAGTCATATACATTATTAATATTTATAACATGTAAGGAATAAAGCACTTCAAGCTCTTCAAACTGTCATGGGAAAAATAATCAGTGATGTGGTGGCCCAATGTGACATGGAGTTACTGTTACCACATCAATGTTAACGGTTTTCCAAAAAAGAGCGAACCAGTAATTGGGCCTCTTCATCTTTGAGCTGTTTGGCCTGCAGACTCTGTTGCGCTACAGCCTCCATCTGACTGCGCAGGAAAGCCATCTGTTGCAAGTTATTCTCTCTCTGACGCTGAGCCTGCAGGTTCTGACGCTGCTCTTTGGCCAGACGATCTCCTTCCCATAGCTGTGCAAACAGCATTTCTTCCTCCTGCTGCAGTTGGCGCGCTTCTCGATGGGTTTGGATCTGTGCTGCACGCTCTGCGCAAACCTCTTCATTTTGTTGGTGCGTGTGCACAGCCCGCAGCTCCTCACTCTGCTCTCTGAAACCCAGGAGCACAGAGAAACAAGTACGGAAATCTCACAGCCATCTAAAAGTACTAGATACCTAAATGATCATATAGTCTTCTAGTCAGTATTCAGACTACTAGAAGTCTAATCTGGTAGTCATACCAAAGATTCTAAAGTGCTACGTGCAACATGGATTAATCCTTAAAACCTCAATCCTATTCAGAGTTGCGGGGGGAAGCTGGAGCCAATCCCAGCTGACTTTGGGGGTGAGGGGCAGAATACACCATGGGAAGGTCCCCAATCTACCGCAGGGTCAACACACAGAGAGAGACACCCATTCACACCTACAGGCAATTTAGAGTAGCCAATTAGCCTAATCCCCTCCGTGCATGTCTTTGGACTGTGGGAGGAAACCAGAGTACCAGGAGGAAACCCTCACGGACATGGGAAGAACATACAAACTCCACACAGAAAGGCACCCAGGTTGACCCCAGGGACCGAACCCAGGACCTTCTTGCTGTGAGGTGACAGTGCTAATCACCAAACCACTAGACTAAGAATAATCCCCAGGAAGAATTCTCAAGTGACAGAATAATGGAATGTTTCCAGTATCGCTGAACCTATAGGAGTTTGCTTAGCAGGAGATGCTAAGTATAAATACATACAGGATTATCTAAGTTGACAAAATCTTTTTTTTTTTTTTTTTTTTTTTAGCAATTTGCCATTACATCTGAGGAAAATATACATGTTTCCATCTTGATTCCACTTTGTCTGTGCCTTTATAATGTCCGTAAAATGACTTAACAATTAAGTGCTAGCTTTCTAAATCATTAGCTGAAGTCATTAGATAGCTCGTGCTAGTTCTCAGTGTTTCCCAGTTGCCTAGCAACTGTTCTCATGACTTTAACCACATAAACAATAAGAGTACTGTGTGCTTACCTTACCATATAGAAAGCACAAAGTCACAGCATGTGGCTGAATGTACTGAGGAAATAAGTCATGCATGTCATGATGGTGCTATGACTGTTTTCAGTCTGATACAATATTAAGGAACGTGGTCTTGCTTGGTTCCACAAGCTTCATATCTGACCTCTTGCTGGCACCATTATGAAAGCAAAAACGTCCGGCCTATGCAAATTTTTTTGTTGACTCAATACCGACGCACACATCTAATCTCAACCAGATGCCCTGTGAACCTTTCTGGCAAGCTTTCGAAGCATTTATTTTGTTTTTGTACCTGTTTAGAACACATTATTTATTCATTCTGAATAATGTATTTGCATATAGTTTCATTCCTATTACTTGAAAAGTTGCTCAAGCTTCTCAGCCACCACTTTCTCCCTTTCACTCTCTCTTTTCTCCTTCAGATACGTTGCTCTCTCGCGCATCCTGGCTTGCCTTTCAAGCACAGTGTCTTTCTTTGCATCCATCTCTCGCAACAATTCTCTCTCCTCGGATTCCAGCATTTCACGCAGCCTGTACAAACAGTTACAGAAAAAGATGGATAGACCAAACAAATGATGCACATCCTTTCACAAATCCATTACTTCAACCTGTACAATGTGTGAATGAAACCGGATGGGTACTTTTCTCTCCGTTCATCGATGCCCGTCTCGTACTGTTCCATTGCTTGATGGACGCGCCGCTCAATGGTGGCCGCCACCATGCTCTGCTCAGTGGTCCTTTCCCATCGAATTCTTATACCGCAGTCACGATGGTCCTTGGTAAACTCCAGAACACTGTTGCGAGCAGCCTCCTGTTTCCTTCGTTCAGTGATAAGGTAATCTGACGGTCTGCATGACGGCTGTCTGACTCGCTAGAAATGAGAACAATCAATGATGCTTGTCTTATTGTTACTGATGTTGCGTTTCAGAAAGTTCACATACGTAGAACATACTGTAGACCCTCACTAACAAGGGCTCGGTACCTCAAGGGTGTATCATTTGTCCTTTTAGTTAGAGAACCTAGAGGACATACAGTAGTTTAACAAAATGGTACATAATGAGATCTTGAAGACTATATTTGGACTATATTTACCAATCAGTCACACCAAGGGGAAATTTAAAGATACCCCTCAGCATGTTTTGGGAGGTGGGAGGAAACTGGAGAACCCAGAGGAAACCCACAGGACAATATACAAAAACTCCACACACACAGTAATCAAAGCTCAGGATCAGTTGTACCGTCTTGCTGTCCCACATTACACTTCGTAAATAAAATTTCTACAAATATCTTATTAGATCAGGATCTATATTTATTATAAAGATTAAAGATTAAATAAATGATAATATAAAGTGCTTGTACAATGATGACTGGATTTGGTAACCATGCACTGTCTTTGGATATAATTAGATGACTTAAATGTCATTCATTAATATACAGTATGTGGTCAAAAGTATGACCATCTAACCATTACAACGATATGTGAGTCCTCCACTGTTCCACTGGTGCCACAAAGTTGAAAGACCACACTTACACAGGATGACATTGTATCTGTCTTTTGTAGCATTACAATTTTCCCTGACTGGAACTAAGAGGCCAAAACCTGTTCCATCGCGACAGTTCCCCTGTGTGCAGAGCAAGCTCCATGAAGACATGCTTTGCAAAGGTTGGAGTAGAAGAATTGGAGTGTCCTGCACACATCCCTAACCTCAAGCCCACTGAGCACCTTTGGGATGAACTCAAATACTGACTATATGCCTGGTTTCAGTGCTCGATATCACTAACGCTCTTGTGGCTGAATGAGCACAAATCCCCATAGCTACGCTCCCAAATCGCGTCTAAAGCCTTCCCAGGAAAGTGCAGTTTACTATTACCAGAAAAAGGGAATGAACCTGGCATGGGAGGTTCAACAAGCACATATGAGTGTGATGATCATGTGTTCACAAAATTTTGGCTATATAGTATATAAAGTTAAATTTCACAACTATGCTATATGGAAATGATTTAAATGGGTGCTGAAAAACTCTGATCTGGAAGGAGCAGATGTAATGTAGGAACCCGAAGGGGCTTTCTTTCATTCACAGAAATGCAGCTACAAAACAACAGTAACTATCATTTGCATTTTGGTAATTGAAAGCAAACAAACAAACAAACAAACAAACAAACAAACAAACAAAATATATAAAGAAAGAAACAAACAGAAAATAGCAATGAAGTATATCTCTGGAAATTCTACTGTGACAGTCTGTCTACCATGTTATGAACCTATTTCTCAAAATGTGGTAAAATGAGATAAAATGTGAGGTAATGAATGGAGGTAAAATGTGACCTCTCTATGAAATTCCTTAATGATGTTTTTCTCTACACTATGTCCCTAAAGTAAAAAAAAAAAAAAAAAAAAGACATATATCATAGACACTAAAAACAAATCGTTACATTTTAAAACCACAATTTAGGACCATTATTTTTTCTGTCAAATGGGGCCCAGGTTCCTTGAACATCGTCTTAATGCAAAAATGTAAATAAATATAAAATAAAATAAAATAAATAATAATAAGAATAATAAGTGAAAGAAAAAAATATATTTGACAGAAAAAATAATAAATGACAGTGAATGATTATTATCATTATTATTATTATTGTTATTATTATTATTATTATTAATATTATTATTATCATTATTATTATTATTATTATTATTATTATAAATAATAATAATAATAATAGCAGCAACAACAACAACGACGATGATGATAATGATGATTATTATTATTAGTAGTAGTAGTAGTATAATGTTATTATTATTATTTAATTCATTTCGTCATTGTTATTATTATTAGATCTTACCACTGCTACTGAGTGAGGTGTAGGGCCGGTAAATTCCCGACACCTAGCTTTGCTTCTCTGTCCAACCAACATTTCTGACCGACGACTTCGAGTTCAGATTAAATCACAGAAAAACTTAAACTGACGGAAAACTTCACTGACAGAAAAA
>JAQLOM010000011.1:8657028-8674990 GCA_030068315.1 Chrysichthys thysi | reverse complement strand
ATTTTAAAGCACTTTTCACTTTTTAAAGTCCGCAACATTTCAATTCCGCCTCCGTTGCTAAAGCCACCACCGCCAAAGCCCCCCCCCCGCGCGCCGCCGCGCCACTGCCACCCCCCGCGCGCCGCCGGGTCCAAATGGCTCTTTGAATGTTAAAGGTTGCCGACCCCTGGACTACGCTATCATATAGTGAAAATTTCACACTGGAACACCCCTAATATAAAGTGATGCTAATGTTTTTCTTTCAGTCCTATTTGGATAGGATTAGTCCTGCATGGGGTGTGTCCACACCAAATATTTTTGTGCCTTGTTACACCATTTAATCTTCATTGTAAATGCAGCCCAGTGGGATGTAGATGAATTTCTAATAATGTTTCCTCTGCTTGACCGCCAAGTCCCAGTAGAACTGTGATGATATCCCCATGTGCGACTCAAGCATGCATCCATAGGAATACAAATCTTCATATCCGTCCGCATGCAAGAGCTGTATTACAATGAAGACGTATAACGCTTATTTTCTGACCTCACCCTGCAAAAGTCATTGCTTTAAACAGGGTTGAATTTCTGCTTATTTCTTTGTAATCCCATACATGAGCACTGTCTGATCTACAGGTCTGTTAACAAAGATACTGCTGCATAGTCCTGAGGACCGGATCACCATTCCTGAGATCAAAAAGCATCGCTGGTTCAGCAGGAGCTTCAAGTCAGGTCTGGGGCTAATTCAGAAGTCTCTTGATTCCTTCACAGTGATCTATCATGAGTTTTGGTAATATGCGCTGCATTAATGACAAAAATACCAAAGTTTAAGCCTTATAGTCATGTGTGATTAAAAAGACCAACTAAAGTTGGGGCACTATTAAGTTATTTCTAATGTGAAACTTTTTGCTTTCACAGCTGTCAGTGTGAACGTTTTTTCTTCTGAAAATATTAGAACAGATAGAATGATTTGGGTTTTTTTGTTTTGTTTTTTTTTGTCATTGTGCAGGAATACAACAGAATTTAAGGTGCAGTACCCCCAGTGGTGTATAAACTGTAAAAAGTATAAAATTACAAAAGCGAAAAGCATACAAATCTACATCATTATTGCACTTATTGTATCAGGTGATACTTATTGGGGTCTCAGTGGATCCAGAGCTTCATCCTGGGAACCCTGGATGTGAACACAGGAATACACTCTGGATGAACTTGGATTGAAAGTGATTTACTGCCATGTTAAAGTTAAATTGTGTTGTATCTGTTTGATTTTACCCTTATTTGGCAGTAAAACTATGATGGGGTTTATTTATTTATTCATTCATTCATTCATTCTATTATTTTAGAATCTGAGAGTTAAATGTAGGAAACATTCAGAAAATTGAATTTAAGTGTTTTGTATGGTAGCTTATGAATTTATTTATTTTTTCTTCTGGTTGCAGGGGGAAAACGCCCGTCTGATGCTCATGGACCGCTAACCAAGATGCTGCGCTCTGACTCCGAGAGACTGCAGCTAGGACGAACTATCAGGTGTGCGGTTAGTCACACAAACAGGATAACAGACTTATGTACCCAGCTGTTTAAGAAAAAAATATAAGCTTCACATGTGTGGGTGTTTCCTCAGAGACGAGCGAGTACAGATTTCCAGCTCTCAGCCGGAGCCACAGGGCTTGTGGGAGGTCAGGGAGGACGTGCTGCACACCGAGGGGGCTCAGGTCAGCTTTTCCCAGCCTGCCTGTCCTGATCACATGCTGTTAGGAAGCCAACTGCTATGCACACCGGGTGCTAGCCAGGTAATAACACTTCACTATATGCTGCATTTCTGTAAGACTGTTTAAAGCAATGGGATCTTGGTGCTCTCATCACAGATCAACCTTTTAAGGATGCACTTTGTAGTAAATTTAGAAATGAAAATTTCTTCACAGATCTTTGAAATCAGGTTCGATTGGGTTTTGGTTCATAGTGCTACAATGTCTATACATGTCAGTTTAAAAACTTCTTAAGCCTACACCATGATTGGTTTTCCCCCTTAGAATATGATATTTTTATTATTCACAGAAAAATAAGGTATTTTCCCAGGGACACAAAATTTGCATTTCTGAATCATTTTCCCACGAAGACAAAAATCCAAATTTTAATTCGAAAACCTTTTAGATAAAAGAGCCTTGTGTCAGTTTATGTAGAAAAAAGGGAATAAATTATAAATGAATACATCTTTGCATTGAATAAATGTGCATTTTAGGGCATAATTTTTTGGCCTATTCTTAAAATTATGTTTCAACTTCCAAAGGAAATGAGTTCTGAAAATTCTGTTTGGCACAAAATGATTAAGACATCTCATCTGCCAAGAATGTACTCTTTAGTAGGTCCAGATTAAATATTGTTCATTTGACAGTTGTACCTAGATTTCCCCTAGGCATGTAATGTTGATGTATTATCCAATGGTAAATAATGGTGCAAACTCGTAATGATTCAAGTAGATGGAAATTAAAAAAAACGAACTGCGGTTATCATCAGGCTAGGGCTGGGCGATATGACCTAAAAATAAATAAATAAATAAAAATTATAAATCATAATGTTTTATGATATTTTTACGCTAATAATATTTATCACAATATACATTATACTGTGAAAATGATGTTCAGAGACAAAAGAACATGCAGAATGCTGTCAGGGGCACTCACGAGCTCTTGTGCACACAGTAAGATTTAATGGGTCTCATAGTTATTAAGCTAATTAATTAAGTCTGCATCACGCTACACCACACAGACTCTTCAGTGATGTATTCATAGGGGGTAAAAACACTGCAACTGTGTGCTCATCTCTGGAACAAAGCTGAAGTTTGTGCTAAATGACGATACTCATAATATTCAGTTGGCTGATGATATGAATGCTCATATCATGATAACGATAATTTATTGATATCACCCAGCTCAGCCAGGTTATGTAATTTTTTTATTGTCTTACTTGTAATTGTATGATGTGGACAGCAGAGCATGCAGTAACATACAATAACGGGAATACATGTGACCTCACCAAAGGAAGAAGTAACGCAGTTCGAATGTCGTGAAAACCAAATCTAAAATGGGTCTGAGCGTTTGTGCAATTGACTTTACAAACAGATTCAACAAGAAATCGGAGCTATTTTTTACAGACAGACGAAAGCTAAAGAAAAGAGAAGCAAATGGAGGTAGTTGTTTTATGTTGAAGCTGACTAAATCCTTCACAAATGTTTGTAAATTGTTAAGTTATTGTTATTGTGTGTGTGTGTGTGTGTGTGTGTGTGTGTATAACATTTATCAAAAGGAGCAACAAAAGGAAATTAAGATGATGCAGAATAAGGAAATGATAAAATTGTCTTTGAATTTGCTTTTTTTTTTTTCTTTCAATATCATCATGGTCAAAGTGAATTGTTGAACTGGGTGCATTGTAACCTTAGTATCCCCATTTTCTGCCACCATAGCATGCTGGTCTATTGGGGCAAAAACACCCATTTAAGTTCAAATATGAGGTTTAGGCAAGCTAATTTCCCAGTATCATCCTCCTGACTACCAGCAATGCAAATTTGTCCTCTGTAGTGGACATTTCTAAAACCAAATATTTCTCCCTCACTGTGTCTTACTGCATTATCTCCCTTGTACCTCTAGAGAGGACATTTTAGGGCTTTTCAATGATACCAAAAAAATGTGTTCAGTCTCCTTATTATTGTACCTCACAAAGATTGGGGGATTTAAAAATCAATGTGATTGAACAACTTTTTGTTTTCTGGTAGTCAGGAGGTTAATGTGCGTCTAACTAAAATTGAATTTACACTAGATAGCAACACTTAGTTGAGTGAATTCAGAGACATTTGGACAAAGATGCATATAATTTAATCAATTATTTTTGAAGATATGTCAGACTCTGCCTCTAATGGACCTTTTGGCATGGTACAAGCTCTTCCTCTGAGATTAGCTCGTCATCTAATGCAGAAGAATTCAAACGACATTATCATGGCTATGACACTAGCCCTGTTTCCCCCATAGCATTAAAGTTGATGCTTAGTGACTTTCCTTTGATCACATGATCGCAAATTTAGTTTCAGTCATCATAGCCGTCCATATAGGCGTTGCTGATTCAAGTGCCTAGATGTCTCTGGAGCTTCCCTGACAGCATTGTTTATCCCACAGAACGTATGGCACAGGTTAGTGAGGAGGATGACCAGGTTCTTCACTACTCTGAAGGCAGAAGCATCCTGCAGGGCCCTGCGTGAGACCTGTATTAATCTGGGCTACACGTGGAAACAGAGCTGCACCAACCAGGTACTGTGCAGATACTGCGCAAGTCCTGTAATCTCACGAGAGTTTGATTCAGAAGGGCATTTCCATTGTATTAACCCCCCCCCCCCCCCTTTTTTTAGGCAACAGTGTCCACGATGGATCGCCGTAACAACAAGCTGATCTTCAAAATCCACTTCCTGGAAATGGAGGAACGTATTCTTGTGGATTTCAGACTATCAAGGGTAAGCCGAAAAGTCACTCTTTAAACACAAAATGAGTTTGATGCTAAGGATATTGTACATAGTTATAGTTTAAAATGTATTTAAGGGAAACTCAACTTTCCCCCCACTATTTTCAGGGTGATGGTTTGGAATTCAAGACAATATTCGTGGATCTCAAACACAAGCTGTCCGACATCATAAGTAACCACAGGGTGCCTGTAGTTTTTACATGATGAAGTAAATCGCCAAGGTTCAGTGGTGGTGATAATCTACATGTCTCATATTACATGTTTTGTTCTTACTTATAACACTTGATTCTAGTGCTTCCAGTTTGTTAGCATGAATAAGAAATGTGAAAAGTTTGTATAGGATTCGAAAGGCTCACGAGTTTGCTTCCCCTTTCTTTCTACTGTGAAGTTTAAAGACTACGCCTTGTTTCTTGCTCACTTGTTTGAAAGTTTTATCCTGCTGCCTTATTATAAAAAGCTAAAAATAAATGATCTTTCAAATACAAGATAATGACCATTTTGCGTTTTTTTTTTAAAAGGTTTTTAAATGATTAGTAAAAAGTAACTCATGTTCAAAGTGCAATGTTCCCCCCCCCCCAGTGCTATTGAATGCTCAGATTGATTGGTCAGAGGGTATTGATTCATTTTCTATAACAGCAAAAATAAAAAATGGCTCTTTTTTTTAATGACCGATGTAAAGATATAAAGACTTTAAAGTATCATAAAAAAATGAAAAGCCAAAAATTCAGAAAATAACTTTATTGTTTACAAATGCCAAGTTGCCCAACATAACAGCCTTCTACTTTGTTCAGCTATAATAAAAGAGTCTAATGAAACTGAAATTTTCAGAACTCGTTATAAAATAATCCTGCCTATAGATGTCAGCAAATTGTACAAGTAATTTATCATTGTTGTTTATTACAATGCTAGAACTAGGATGGCGTCCTAATGAGACCGTAAACACAACTTACAATTTTTCTTCACAGATTTTTATAAAATAGTGTCTTCTCTGTGCCAGAATCTTAATCCTCATTTTACTTCCTGTTTATTCTTATATCACTATCAGGTCGAATTAAAACCTTTCGGTTTGCATGGTGGCTCTAGCTTGAAGCCATGACGGTGATGGTGACATTGACAGGTTCATCCCCTGGGGGGAGGTTTGTGGGTGTCGCCGTGGGTCGTGGCAGCACCACAGATGGTCCTGAGAAAGGAAACTTTATCAGGGGATGCACAGAGAATTACAAACATCAAAAACAGCAGATGGCAGTGATGCATGCTCAGAGATCAGACTTTTTCTCACAGATGCATCAAGGGCACAGTTAGATTAAAAAATGTAACCACCTGTCTGGTGCATGTATATGTAGTAATGGCCAGATTTCATAGAAAATAAATTGCTCCAGATTATAGTGTGTCTAAATTTAGCACCTTAGACCCTCCATCAGGCAAGGAAGATCCCTCCATGTCAGCAGTGCCCAATCTTATCTGCAAAGGGCCGTTGTGAGTGCAGGTTTTCATTCCACCCAAGCAGGAGCCTGGCCTGAACCTGCTGAAAGCTAAGATCAACTGGTTAAACAGATGGAATCAGGCAAGGTTCCTGCTTGGTTGGAAAGAAAACCTGCACCCACACTGGCCCTTTGCTGATCCGACTGGATGCGCCTGCTCTTTGTCCATTCTTAACCCACTTTATTATATAGTAATGTCTACATCTAAAGCCTTGTTATTCAATTTATACGTTTTTGTCTACTCATTGCTGCTATGATATTACATTTCAGTCATTTGGCAGACACCCTTATCCAGAGTGACTTACATTTTTATCTCATTCATACAACATTTACAAGGTTAAGGGCCTTGCTCAAAGGCCCAGCAGTGGCAGCTTGGAGGCGCTTGGATTTGAACTCCCTATCTTCCAATCAGTAGTTCAACGTCTTAACCCCCTGAGCCAGGGGGTCATCAGGGAAGCTGATAGTTTCGCTAGACTGGGGGTAGTGGTAGCTCAGGGGGTTAAGATAATGCACTACTGATCAGAAGGTTGGCAGTTCAAATCCAAGCTGCCACCGCTGCGCCCTCGAGCAAGGCGCTAAACCCTCACTGCTTAGTTGTATGAATGAGATAAATGAAAGTCGCTCTGGATAAGGGCATCTGCTAAATGACGGTAATGTAATGCTAAGACTGTACTGTATAATTTAGTACTTCTAACTCCCGTAATACTTTCTTGGATGCTGTTGAAGATCACATGTTAATTAGAAAGATTAATATGCACGTTCTTCCGGATGGATTTCCCCTTTAAAGTAGCTTATATGAACAAGCTTCATTCTTCTGAATTGGACTGACTGACACAAGTTAAAATACTTTATCGTATATGCATCGGAGTGCAGTAGCTTTGGCCTGTTGCGTATGTAGATTGTAACATCAGTGTCAAATTAGTCAAGTTCCAAATACTTTTTTCAAAGCGACATTATTTTTGTGCAGGTTTGAGTATGTTACCTGGACTTGTCTCTCCTCCACCTCCATCTGCTTCTGCCCCACTAACAAATTCATCCTCAGGGGAGCTGATATTTTCTCTAGACTGGCTGTTTTGCCTGTGAGAGGAATCGTAAATAAAATCTCTTAAAATGTGCATCTAGATCAGATTCAATTATAGAAAAAAGGAATAGTAATGCATTTAAAGGAGGGAGCTATTTTTGCTCCCTCTGCTGCCTACAAAGTGAATTGTAATTGCAATGAAAAAATTGATAAGCGCTCCCGCTGTAACAAAGCTAACCACACACCTTAAGCCGAAACTACATCTGCCTGGGTGGTCGATTCTTAAAGGAGCCGACTCATCCTTCCCAGAATCCAATGTGCTGTTTTTGTTTTGAAAGCGTGGGACTCTACCTTCTCTCTAAGCAGCAAAACCTCGGCTCTGCTTCACTGTTTTTGATCCTTCGAACAAAATATGCCTTAATATATGCGTGGCTGAGGCCAGTTCTGGTCCATTACAACAAAATAACTGTAAAGAAATGGAATGGAGTTGAAAGAATTTAAAATATAGATCCCTTGCCAAAAAATCTTTAATTTCAGGTTAGAATTTAAAGTCTATGGCTTAGGATGTCGGCAAATTGTTAAGGAATGTTTTGGAATGTCGCTACCATGGAAAATGGCAACTTGCTACTTGGCACAGAGGATTCTGGGAAGGGTGAGCTGGAAAAGGCACAATAGGAGCAATATTATTAAAATATTTATTGTAAATAAATAAAAAATAATAATAAAATGGTTAAATACATTGCATGGAAAATTGAACATCTTTGAATGTATAGAATTATTACAGGTCTGAAAAGCTTTTAGAAATCGCAAATAGCATCTTGCCTGCACTGGTGCTAAAGAAAAAAGATTCCCAAATTCATATTTAAGAATACAACTTCTAACTTGTTATACATACCTGCCAAATATCAAATCATGAAGTCCTGCAGAAATAAGTTTGCAATACGTATTAGCAAATGATGAACATGACATTTGTACATTAACTTTATATTAAATTATACCTTGTATAATAAGGTGGTATTTCTAATTTATCTCAATTTTAATGGGATGCAAAGCGAAACCCTTGTCCCAGTGGCAAACTTACGTGGGTTGTTGTTGCGATTCCTCACCACGAACATGAACAGCAGTACCGTCGCTATGGTGGCCACGAGCATGCCTCCGATAGCTGCTCCGATAACAGCGGGATAAGCATTAAAACCTGGAAGAGCTGGAAGACAGCAGTCCTTGATTATTATTCATCTGGATATAATTTCACATTTGGCTCTAACAGCCTCCAGTACAAGAAATGATTTCATACTTTATGTGCTGAACTAGTTCATGTGACAATGACAACGTTTCTCTTTAATTCAGACAGTACATTTTATTATATTGATGTAGCTGTCTTTATTCTTAAAAAGACAAACAAGACAAGAGTAATACAGTGTAACAATAATGTTAGGAAAGGTCAAAGAGTTAGATGACAGACAGATCATGTAAAGAGACAGCATGTCAGAGTGAGTCTGAGGTTTGTTTGGTGTTTGGGTTAAGTGGTGAACTTGTGATGGTGCATTTCACCTAAGCAGACAAAACAAAAAACGAAAAAAGAGAACCATTTTTGTTAGCTTGTTCACTGTGAGTAGAATTAATAGAAACTCTTTTACATCAAGTTTCACAATATATACGTTTTGTAAAAGCAGTAGGATTGTTATTTTCTGTTATGTCAAGTATATTCAGAGACATGTTCAGTGTCCAACCGCTTTAGCTTTGTGATAAAGCTACAAAGATAGTGTTGCTAACTTATGCTTCAAACTGCATCCGGTTCATCTGCCAGTGTGGTGTAAGATACAGTATGATTAAATGTCACCGTTTTGCTGGACGTTGTAGAGGTTGCGCATCTTGGATAACTGGAATAATTTATTTACCATTGTTTGGTATCATTACATCCCCCAAACTTTCACTTGCTCAAAAATTAAGTGAAATACACTACACTCCTGGGGAAAAAAGGACCAAACACAAAATTGC
This sequence comes from Chrysichthys thysi, assembly GCA_030068315.1. NCBI lineage: Eukaryota > Metazoa > Chordata > Actinopteri > Siluriformes > Claroteidae > Chrysichthys > Chrysichthys thysi. The sequence continues at coordinate 8,666,011 of JAQLOM010000011.1, read as the reverse complement.
AAAACATTAAGCTTTTAATGGTCATTAATAATGGGCGGCACGGTGTTGTGATGGTTAGCACAGTCACCTCACAGCAAGAAAGTCCTGGGTTCAATTACCGTGGTCGACATGAGCGCCGTTCTGTGTGAAGTTTGCATGTTCTCCCCGTGTCCATGTGGGTTTCCTCAGGGTACTCTGGTTTCCTCCCACAGTCCAAACACATGCACAGAGGGGATTAGGCTAATTGGCTACTCTAAATTGCCCATAAGTGTGAATGTGAGTGTGAATGGTTGTCTGTCTTTGTGTGTTGCCCTGTGGTGGATTGGTGACCCACCCAGGGTGTACCCCACCTCTCGCCTGAAGTTGGCTAGGATTGGCTCCACCTTACCCCCACGACCCGGAACAGGATTAAGCGGAAGAAGATGAGCGAGGGGCCTTAATAACAAATTGTTGGTCAAAAATTTGGCAAGAAGTAAAAAACAAAAAGCACTCCTGAGATCTGTGCCACCATTTGTTCATCAGTGCTTCTGACTGAAAGTGAACTGTTGGGTGGGAAAAGGTAGAAACAGGGAACTTCACTTACACAGTCTTCTTGTATGCAAAGATAAAATAATGAAACGATTTAAAAGTTTGATATCAAATTCAAACTAAAACATGTCTGGGTGTTCGAAAATTATGGAAATATCTTCTGTTCGAAACCGTTGACACTGGGTGGAACAACAGTGACATTTTCCATACAAACCTGTCTGCAAGTTTGCCCATAAGACTCAAACATTTAAGGAAAGCAAAGGAGAAAGCTAACCCAGACTAGGTTACTTTAACAATTAGCTTAATTTCCTGACCAATTATTTGCTGTTAAGACCATTAAAGGCTTAAAGTTTTGCAGTTCATCTTTTGGCACATTTTTTTGCCCAAGCATATAGCAAAGCCTGGATCTGGAATACCCCTTGTTCTGCACATTTTAATGTACTCTCATCTAATGCACTCCACTTCAACTCAGCAAGGGCCGTTAATTAGCTGATTACATGAATCAGGAATGCTGAGAGCAGACGAAACACTAAAATATGCAGGACAGAGGGAACTTCAGTACCAATATTGGGAACCTGTGACATAGACTAATGAGTTTGGTTTGGACATGCCAATAATTCCAGTACAACATTAGCTTTGTAGCCGCAATGCAAAACGAAAAATCAGATGTCAGACACCAATACATGTCTTAGCTGATCGGGTACATTTAGGGTTATTTTGTAGCAGTGACAATCTGTAGCTATTATTACAGGATGTAAGTTATAAACCTGATACCATTTCACATCAGTTCCCACCTGGACTCTTGACTTCAGAGGGATATCCAATAGTGCGGCGATTGACAGCCGTGATTCGGAACGCATATGTGCCTGAGGGATCCAGATTAGTCATTTGGTAGCTTCGGGTGCTGGGGTCCAAATCTCCAACCAATTTTTGCCAGAGAGGGAATGGAAGATTTTGGCGCTCTATGAAGAACCCAGTAAAGTCCTCGTCTGACAGGATCAGCCATTCCACATTAACATCTGTCCGTTGACGACTGCTGTACATAATCTTACTGATGGTGACATTTGGAGGCATTGGGTACCCTGAATGGAAATTCACTCATTAACACTTAAATAGACGTGTAATATGTACTCAGTAAACACCTCATATTCATCATTTTATTTGACTGGCCTTTAGCTTTGCATTGTTTTCCAGTTCACCTAGTCATGCCTCAGCTCATTCTGGCTTTTTAAAAAATATTTATGGCTTGGAAAGCAGTTTTTTCTTCTTACCGTGTATGACTCGTAAAGCAGTTCTGACTTTGGCTCAAGCAATATTTTTACTATTTGACTCAATTAGTTCTTGGAATTTTGGAGCTTATTAATAGTTAAACATAAGGAACTTTTTTTAATACATCTTAAACTTGGAGTGCATACGTCATCTAAATATGAATTCAGTTTAGCTTCTAGGAAATACAGCTAAATTGAATTGCTCAAAATCATTAGCAACATACTGTAATTGTTAGTATGTGTGGTTTCCAAGGTGGAAAAAAAAAATAGAAAAACCATCTATAAAATGATAACTGGAATAAGAATCTCATTAACAAATCATTAGCATATGAAAGAAACAACAACAGTCCCAGAATGGAACCTTGATGAATGCCACTGCAGACCACTTTACAATTTATCAATTTTTTATGTCTATGTTAGACAATATTCTATCAATTTAACCAAATACTGCTTTACATCAAGGTCAATTAAAGATAGAGGACATAAGACCTTGCAGTTCAGTCTCAAAATTATGCTTCTGTCAAATTCAATATCTCAGTAACAAAATCCACAACAAAATAATTACTGCAAGCCATCTGTGCCTATGGTAATTTGTAGTACACTCACTAAGCACCACCAGCAAGATGGGAATTTCTGCTCCTCCTACAGCATTGGTAGCAGAACACCAGTACTGTCCACCATCCATCATGCCATCTGTTTCCCGCACGGTCAGGTTGGACCAGGCTGCAGCTTGCTGAAGATCATACTTCTTGGGTGTACCACTGTCACCCACCTTTTGTTTCATATTATTGTACCAAGTGATCTCTGTGACTGCAGGATAGTTTTTGCTCAGAATGCAGGTGAGTTGGACATCATTTCCCTCATATACTGAAACAACACTTCGCTGAGTCATCAAAACTGGCGCCTCTGAAAGACACAATTAATAAATTAATGGATAGCTGATAGAATACCGCTCCTTATTCCATACAATACTGAAGTACTCTAAAAAAAAAATCAGCAACAAAATGTCGAATGAACAGTCCGTACCCAGTTTTAACACACACTGCTTGATCTCTTTAACTAGTGGATGTTTGGCATGGCAAACAAATGCCTTGCCACTGTAGGTGGCGCTGGAGCGCAGGACCAGGATGTTGGAGTTCTCCTCAGATGTTCCGTGAATTTCTCCTGAACTGGATGCCCACCAGAGAAGAGCTCGAGGAAAACCACCCTCCCAGGTGCAGGAAAGCATTAGGTACTCGTTATTGCGAGTCGCATATGCAGAACACTGGGGTTCTTCATTCGGCAACCCTGGGCACCACAGGATATTTAGACAAAAGGCTAACATGTCATGGTTTTAGTTCAGTATTCAATTAGGAAACTTAAATATTTTCTGATTTATTCGGATCTTTATAAGCCTATTTTGTGGTTAGATCAGAAGGCTATAGTACTCACATGTCTTGGTGCTACAACGCTGTGGGAAACTTAGCGCCGCATGTGAGCCATAGCAAGTGAAGACAGAGTTGTTAGCTGTCTCAGGCCCTGGCTGAATGCGAGTGATGTTAGAGACACCCTGGGAATTGTCTCCATTCACATATGGACTCCAATTGAGGGTAGCTGCAGGGTAACCCCCCTCCCAGGAACAGATGAGAGCTAAGTCATTGTAGTTATTAGTTGGGAAGATAGAACAAGATGGTGCACCATCTGGTGGATCTGTGAGAAGAAAATCATTGAATAACACTGAAGGGATCTGATCCAGAGAAGCCAGGGCCTAAGAGCTAGAGGGAATGTAAATTGTGCTCAATAGATTGTATACATTGATGGGCAATATGATTTACTGCATTTGAACTATTTGGGGTAATTGAATATGTTTCTCTGGTAAAGGCACAGACCACTTCTAGAGAATGTGTGGTATTTTTCCAAAATTTAAATGTTATATTTCTTGAAGCGCACTCTCATATTCGTTGGCCACTCCACAATTTTTTAAAAAGGTTACAAATAGACAAAATAAAGGTAAGAAATCTTACCATTACAGTACATTGTAAATTTCGGATTTTAGTTCTTAGTACAACAACCAACCTTAACGAATTTAATAATTCTATAGCAGTTTGACAATCTTAAGCAAAGCACTATGGGTTGTATTCAGGGTTGGCAACATATATTCAAAACTTATGTCAATATGTGGAGAAAGTTATGCATATTCATAGGAATCAAGTGAGTGGACACCCCATTCCGACTATGCAAACCACCTGTTTATAGTACATGCCTCATATTTGTCAGGTTTTTTTTTTTTAGATGTCAGGTGTCTGAAAGTGGATTTTGTACAATAAAAATGGGGGCGGGGAGATTGGGGGGGGGTGTCTGGGACCAAAATTTTATATGACTAAGACATACCTTCGCTTTATGCAATACTCATCCAAATAATCATGTAGTACTTAAGTCCGCAGTTATGTCTGATGTATGGAAGAGAGGTGTGTGCAATTGTGGTGTTAACTCATTACACGAGTATAACTGACCTCTGAATACAGCCCTGTGATTTATGTTGTCAGTGCAGATCTGAGCTCTCGCTAAGAATGCCTTCCTTTGCTTTTTCACGATCGAGGGAGAAGAATAACATAGCTCGATACCTTCAGTTTTCACAGCTGCCAGACAGATGTCTTTACCTCATCCAGATGCTTGTCGTGGACAGAGGACACTATTTGCTGCAGATCCCCAGTCAGTGGACATCTAACAAGGTGTGTATGTGTATATAGGTATAGGGGAAAGTATAATGTGAAGCAAAAGGTATGAATGGGAGAGAAGTAAAGTTCAGGCCACACTAGAGGTTGACCAGAAGAGAGTACATGGATACAGGAAACGGCTATAGGATCCAAATAGAGACACGACAGTAGAAGACTCACAGTAGACGGTGAGAGTGATGGTTTTCTTGGACCGAGTGTTCAGGTAAGTGTTCTGGGCCAGACAGGCGTAGTAGCCCGTGTGCATTCGTAGGATCTTGGTGATGGTGAGCTGTGGTCCAGTGTAGACCTGGGAGTTATTGTAGAACCAGACATACTGACTGGGGGGGTTAGAGGAGGCCTGGCATAGAAGGGAAACAGTCTCTCTCTCCAGAGCTGAGTATCCTCGATCCGTTACTGAGTAGGGTGTTACATCAATCTGAGGCAGATCTGGTCCAACTAAAGAACATTTGGAACATTTGGATAAGGAACAGGTAAACCTCACTGAAAATTTATGGAGTAGATGTATAAAAGAAACCGGAGATTATCCAAGCTCTCACTCACATATGACGTCTAACCAGATACGGTCACCACTCTGCTGATTGACCTCGTTCTTGGCCAGGCACCTGAACCAGCCTGTGTGGTTGCGGCTTACTGAGGTGATGTTGATCAGATTGCTGTCGCTCTCAGCTAGTGTGCTGACCTGACCATTATGGTTCTCCTGTTCCCAGACGTAGTGAATTGGGCCTGTGCCATTCTCCAGACCACAACGCATCCACACTGATGCACCCTCTATAGGTGAGGAGTCACTCAGCAGGATGTAGGGTTTGGACACAGGCACTGTAAGACACATGTTAGCATTACTACGGTTGGTACTCATTTTAACTAGCAAGCATGACATCAGTAAATAAATACCGACACTGGATAGGAGGTAACCGTCTTTTTCTTGAGCTATATATGTAGCCTTGCTGATATCATGTTTTCTCATGGGGTTATTCTATGCTTAGAGAGATTTAGAAACGTCTTGAACCCTCCAGACCATTTCACTTTTTAACTGGCAAATTCTGACATCCTAAGATTACTATCTTTGGCTCATAAATTTGTCGTGAACATTTTGCTTTTTGTGGTTCGATTGTTGATCTAGCTAAAATCAGGCAAGGAGATTTTTAAACACTGTTTACAGCAAATGTTCAATGCAGTGTCTTGAGACAACATACTGTATGTGCTAGCTAGCCTGCAACCTGTGCTGATTCTCACATGCATAATACCAGTCAGTATTTAGTTTTGCTGCTGATGTTTCATGAGAGAGAAAAACACTAGTCAATAGCAAATAGGCTTGATTTACAAGGCCTTGTTAAAAAAAATAAAAAAATAAAAAAATATATATATATATATGTATATATGTATGTATTCTTACTTGGTCAGCTCTTATATACATTAGCTGCCTCTATAGATGCCTGATATAACCCACTATGGACATGATACTTGCTAGCAGTAATTCCTGGGTCACGGTTGTGAAGAACCCAAAGCTGCTCAAAACAAAATACTGACCTGAATCTGCCTGATTAGAAATGACAATGAACAAAGGTTTACTAGGGTGACCATATTTTGGTCCTTGAAAAAGAGGACACTGGGAGCAGGATGGCAGCAAGGGGCAGACCGACACCCGCCAAATCAATGAGGAATGTAGAAAGCAAAAGCCAAATCCCTGACCTTTTCAGAGCATTAAATATCCTGCCTCAGTCTCAAAAAGAGGACATGTTCAGGAAAAAGAAAGCATATGGTCACCCTAGGTTAACCATGGCTTGATTAGCATTTGTAGACTTTCGCATATCAAAATTGTTTTAAATGCACATGCTTTGACTGAAAGTTTGGGAATAAATAATAGTTAAAGTAGACTACCATAATGTAAGTAACTGCAAAATTGTTTCTATAACAAATGGAATTATAGCAGTTATTTAGGATAGTATCGTAAAAGCTTTCCAATGCATAATTTGATTTTGTGAAACCACCAACTAGGGTTTACCTGTGGTACCTGCAATTTGTCAAGTATTGCTGTGTTTGAAGGAAATCAGTAGTTTAAATGTGTTTGTACTATTTGCAGTATTTTTCTTGCTGTTACTATATTACTCTTTACCCCCTCAGTAATTAAACCATGCTTTACTGCTAGTCGGTGTGTCATTATGCCCAACATATGCATGTTTTCAAATTTTGCATACTCAATTTTTTTTAATGTGCCTACATTTTTGTTAATTTATAGCTGTTTATACACAAACTGTGGCTGTAATGATGTTTCTAGATGCAATATTTATTCTTAACACGACTTACATATTAGCAACGAATGGGTTTTCAAGAAAAATTGCAACTTTTGAAATTTTAACATGGAGCTGATTCTCAGTACTGCGTTAAATCTTGTTGGTTGCATTTGGGCCAGTGATTCCAAGTGAAGAAAAAACTTTAAATGTTTCCCCATGATGCACTTTATATTGTGATAAATGACCTTAGCATTTCTGTCTACATTGAATTTAATTGAAGTCTAAATTGAATCACATGAGCTATGAATGGTCTACTATCTGGATATGGTTCAAATATATTTCACCTTATAAATTTTTGAATACTGCAAACTTCTGAGTCAGAATACAATTCCACCTTATATTTTTTCATTCTTTTCTGTTCTTCCATAATGTTTAACATGATAACAGTTTGTTCTCTTTAATGAAACCTGTAAAATGTTACTGTTTACCTGAAAGTCAAGTTCTTTTTTATTTGCTTACTTTATTGAAATTGTTGCTTAAATATTCTTAAGACTCTTTTTGGGTATCCGGGAGCTTTAAAATGATAAAATTATACATAAGGTCATTTCTGGGGGAAAAAATTGCACCATAAATTCTAAAGAATAAATGTTCTTTTTTTTATTTAAATTAAAAAAGTTTCACACCAGGTGATGGCTGGTATTTAGATAAATGCCATTCTATGTATTTCACCTTTTTTTCTAGTTAAATTTGAAACCCTGTCTTGATCAGTATTTAGAGGACAACCTAGACTCTGACGCATTAAGAGATTGATTTTCTCGTGTAAGAAATACTGTTGGCCTCATCCTGTATTAGATCTCACCCTGAACACTAGTTACTAACCTAAAACACGCAGATACACATAGTAATAGTAAAGCTTGACTCCTTCAGCTGTGTCATACACAGCCTGGCAAGTGTACAAGCCTTCTGCTGCTCGAGGAAGCTTCGTTATGGATAGAGACGCGCTGTTATTGATGACGTTCAGGTCGCCCAAATCTTTGGCCAGCTGCTGCAGTTTTGGACCCTTCCCAAAGTTATATACTATGGCTCGAATTGTCTCGGTGCCTGGTTTGGTAAAGCTCCAGATGTAGATATCAGGTAGTGTAGGGCCACATTCCAGGATCACTCCTTTATCCACCACTCCATTGGTCCTGGTTTCTCCATAGATGACTTGCCCTGGGTCCATGATCTCCAGACCTGAAAGCAGAATGAGTTAACTGACTTATAGAATATACCCCAGCAGTGCAGATTTCTCAAATGTGATTGGTCAGAAGGTGTTGATTACTTTTCTTTAACAGCAGCTTGGGCAGTCATGCAGCAGCAAATTGCAGGTTTATATTAATGCACTTGTTTTAATAACTTTGTGTTTCTATAGTAACAGTTCTTTAACTTTGGGACTGGTTTGGCAGAAAGTCATAAGTGAATTATTGTATGTAGGTAATTGTTGATAAGTCTTCTGTAAGAAGTTTGTTTTTTAGTGTTATGGAAGGAATCTGCAGAGTCAGGGCTTTGTAACGGTCAGAGATTCAGCTGTAACTTTTCTGACACAAAAGAGCTGCATATCGCAGTTTCTCTATAACACGATAAGCTACATGGTAATGTCTTATAAGCTCACTTATTAATGGATTAATTAATTAATTAATTAATATGGCATACAAATACTATAACTTAATATAGCATAAGATGTGGTGTTCCATGATAAATAACACAATTCTTGGCAAATAAATGTGGTATAAAAGGAATAAAACACTTTGAGATGTGCTGTGATTGGAAAGCAAACTGGTGCTAAAATTCCTCCTTCATTTTTTAAAATCTATATCTACTGTGACGAGTAAATGAAAAAATAAATGCAGCAATTAGCAATTTCAGTGCCGGAAGATTATACCAAATTGCATTTAACTCCAGTGTATGACCTCTTACCATGCAGAAGGAGAGGAAGCAGGAGTAAAGTTAGGGAGAAATCAGCCAGCCCTAACAGTCTGTGTACCATTGTGCCATGACGCTCAGGTGACCAATGCTGTATCCGTTAGGAAGAAAAGGTCAATAAGAAATTTCCACAAAAATCTCGTAAAAATAAGTTTCTGTGAAAAAAAAAAAAAAAAAAGTTTCTGAAAATAAACCTACGTCCTGTCCAAGCAATGAGTTTAGCTGGTGTACACAGGCAGTGAGAAGCTGAGTAAGAGCTGCTCAAGTCTCTGTAAACTGATTTGGCTTGAATTATTCA
>JAQLOM010000011.1:8639801-8652459 GCA_030068315.1 Chrysichthys thysi | reverse complement strand
CACACACACACACACACACACACACACACACACACACACACACACACACACACACACACACACACACATAAAACCTCTTTTAAAGCACTTGTTATTGTGCTTTTATGGCGAATAAGCAATGACAGGCTGCTGTGATACAAACCATCATCAATTTTCTATAACAGCAAGGCAAGTCCTGAAATGTTTTATTCCTCATTTTCCATAGCAATGTACCAACATAAACAAGTTTTCACTTATTAAAGAATGACAAATCATAGATTTTATCCATTTCTACATACATTTAAAGTTTCATATCATCTGTGAAACAAGTTAGTTCCTGTTATCACTTATGTTAATGTACTTCTGAACATTTGCTCACCCCAATAGCCTTTATTTTCTTCTTTCTCTAGAAGTTATTAATACAAAAAAAAAAGTCATGCTACCAAAAACCTGAAATTCCCTCTGTCCTGTCCATGGCAGGAAACATTACCTTTGTATGTTTTTTAAAATGTTAAATAACTACTACCAATTGAAAACATCATCATAGCTATGATTACAATTCATGGGCAGAGTATGTTGTACGTGGCTCTATGTAAGTTGTTACTACAGAAAAGATCATGTGTTTGAACAAGCATGTTAATAAAAACCTGTGATCTGCACTACAATTTGAGCTTTTTTTTTTTTTTTTTACAGAAAATAACTCATATACAGGGTGCACCACGAAGAAGTAGCCCGTCTCCTGTGATAGGAAGATAAGATGAACGAGTTGTTTTTATTCACTTATAAAAAAGACAAAAGTCACATGCTGAAAGTGGTCCCCGTTCACATCTATGCACCTACACATGGGACAACAGATGAAGAGAAAGAGGCTACGGCCTCCTCCAGAGAGCGTGGCACCGGGATTGGAGGTGGGCTGCTTTTTCATGGCCCACCCTGTAGCATCCTAATTAGGAAAGCACATTGCAGTTTTCTGGTGAGTTATTAAAGCTCCATCAAAGATTTAAAGTTATAGTATAAAAAATGTTTAAAAGTACTTTCAACTGTAGCAAGGATTGTACAATAATAACAAATTGTACAATGTCTAGTATGTCTTACTGCCATAGAGTCCTTTGAGCTGGAAATGTTTTTGGGTTTCATTGCTAGTTAATATAAAGTAAATGATTGAAGATTTTGTTTGAATCATGAATCTCCAGTTCATTCGAGAGACACTTATTATGGTGATTTTGCCTGGTTGTTGTCAGAGGAGGTGGTTGTGAGCATTGCAGCGCATCTTGGCTGGGCCATCGATGGTCCTGAAAAAGTTGAGAATTATTAAATTAGGACTTCTAAAGCAAAAAAAAATGATCTCTGTGTCATAAAAAGCTACCTGGTTTTGTTGATCCTCTGCATCCCTCAACTTCTGCTCTTCCAACAACCTCGTCCTCTGGGAAGTTGATATTTTCTCTGGACTGGCTGTTATGCCTTAAAAACCACAGTCACTTTATTAAAATGTGCTACTTTAATAAATATGGTGCCTTATTCTGTTTCATGTCATACACACATCCCTTTCGTCTGTACTGGTGGCATAATAGCATATCAGTTTGGAAACTTATTGAGAAGTCATTACTTACCTGCCAAACATCATGTCATGAAGACCTGTACAAACATGCAAACCATATTAATATCAGATGATTTATTATATAAAAGGAATAACACACAATGGGGCATGCTGTTACAGGAAGTAGTCAGTGACTGGGTGCTGGGTGCAGCCTGACATGAAGCAGAGGATCTGTTCCCACCCTGAAGTTGATTGTTTTCCTATAACAGCACATCCTGAAGTGTTTTATTCCTTTTATATCACAGCAATTTCTATCCATCCATACATTATTCGCACTGCTTATCCATTAAGGGTTGCCGTGAGCATTCTTGCTTTCATAATAACAGCTATAAACAGTAATTTCCACACCAGTCCTTTTATTTTCCTTTCTCTTAAAGTTAATCAACCAAAAAAAAAAACGTTGGTAATATTACTGAGAAACCTGAACGCCACTGTCTGAAGACTTTTTCCGTTATGGAAAATTAATCGGCTGGTGCAAAGCGTTGAGGCCCACTATATAAATCAGCATACATTTTAAATTCTGTTAAAACTTTCGAATAAAAAAAAAATGCTATTTGACAGATATTAGCTGTAGTTCTATTGATTAGGTTCCCTTTGACGATGATGCGCTAATGTTGAGTAGCGTCCTCACTGCCCCATATAGCACTATAGAGCTATTATTGCAGCTAATGTTCAAATATGGGAATTGTAGCGAGCAGTAATAGAGGCACATTAGGTCAGGAATCATGCTGCCGCAGTAATGAAATGGTTGGCAGGGTCATGGTTTTGGCTTGTTTAATATTGGGCTATAGTTTAAAAATAACCGTAGACACCAGGATCTTGTTTTAAAGCAAATAATCAGAATGAAATTGAACATGTTCCTGCAAACAAGGGAAGATGTAAGTGCAGCCAATGTGCCTATGATGTACAGAACCATTTCTTTGTCTTGCTTAGATTAAAAGAGCTAAATATGGATTCAGGTGTGGAGAATGAACATATATCAGAAATGTGTGGATAGCATGGTGACCTGTTTCTCAGGATTTTGTGCCCCCCCCCCCACACACACACACACTGTATCAAACACAGTTTGACGTAAGTATGTATGTCTAGAACAGCTCAGAATGACCTTATGGTTATGGTTATGGAAAATATTGACTAGCTAGTAGCCTACAGCGCAAGTCAAATGTGATCGCTTACAGACTTAATTTTGTTTGAGGTTATGTCATTATTAATGGTGTTATAACCGAAATCGATGGTCACGGGTTGCTGCTGCTGCTCCTCCATATACTGCATGTTAAATAAGCATCTCCTTACAGAACAATTAGATGGTAACTTGCAGCTGGAATTCCTGTCAGAGCTGCTGTTATAGAAAATTAAAATCAATGCCTTCTGACCAATCAAATTTAAGAACTGAACGTTACTACAATATAAATTCCTATAATTAGATATCAGAGTGGGGCACTCACGAGGATGATTGTTGCGATTCCGCAGCACAAAAATGAAGAGCAGGACTGTAGATGATGTTGCCAGAAGCATGCCTCCAATGGCTGCTCCGATAACAGCTGGATAAGCTTTAAAGGGGGGGTTTGCTGGAACAGAGCATAGGTATTTAAACAATTACTGAAAATGACACATGGCAATTATAGTTCTCCAGTGTAGATTCAGTCTAATGGCTTTGACTTGATCATTATAAAATGATTCGATTATTTTCATAATATACTGTACATTCTTTCGTGAATTTCTCTTGGTAAGTCAGTTCAAGATTTTGGCAGATGTACTATATTAATAGGTTTGATATTCTTATATTTGTATTAATACAAGGAATTTATAATACTGCATTAATACTAATAAATATTGTTCTTGTGTGCATTATGGAAGTTAGTGTGGCAGTCTGCCGACATTATTGAGCAGCAAATGTGACCCAAGATTCCTAACAAAGGCTGGGATTTAACTCAGAGGAAATCTCCTGAGTGCCTGAGAAAATGTTGAACCAATGGAAACCATTAAAATGAGTAAAAAAGTTCTTACAGTCTTGCGAAAATATTCCTAATATTTATTTGACACCATAATGCCAGGTGTGTTCCTTATAGTTGTGTTCAAATCCACTATTGCTCAAATACAGTACCTTCTTTATGAACATTTCCCACAATTTGTAGTGTTACAACATCTTACAGGAATGAATTTACCTAGGATTATATGCATGAGCCTACACAAAAGTGGGAAAAATCTGATTTTAATATACACTCAATGCACCTGTTCCTAGAAGGCCCCAGAGTTTCATATAGAACATAGCTAACTAAATAATATCATGAAAACCAAGAAACAATTCCAGAGAAAAGTTCAGGGATCGGTATCAATTGGTGTTTTTTTTTGTTTTGTTTTGTTTTTAAGTCCCGAATTTAGCTATGTTCTTCATCAAAATGTAGAAAAGGTCAAGGGCTGAATACTTATGCAAGGCATTGATTGATAATATATTTGACGTCTTTGAGCAAAACCTTTAGCATTGTACACATTTTTAAGTCGATTTTGAGCAATTTCATGCCAGGTCATGAAAAACCTTAGTGAATACTGTTAACCAAGATTGAATGTATGAAGTTAATTTGTGAAAATGAGCAAAATTAAATGTTCTCAAAATGAAATAGAATGCAGTTCTCACCTGGGCTCTTGACCTCTGATGGGTATCCGGTGGTTCGGTGATTGACAGGAGTCACACGAAATGCATATTTCCCACTAGGGTCCAGATTGATGATTTGGTAGCTACGGGTGCCAGGATCTAGGCCTACTACAACTTTCTGCCACAGAGGAACAACATCACTATTCTCTACAGGGAGCCTCTGATGCTCGATGAAGAACCCAGTGAGGTCTCCATCTCCATGGAGCAACCACTCCAAAATGACGTCTGTCCTCTGCTGGCTGCTGTATGTGATCTTACTGATGGTCACATTTGGAGGCATTGGATATCCTGAATCAGAAATTATGAATATGTTGGTTTAAAGCTGTATTTTCACACTTTACCACATGATTTACCACAGTTAATAGCATGGGTACAAAGTAGGACTAATGTTTCAATCTCTGGATAATCTTTAATACAGAACGGAACAACTCTATTGCACTTTAACTGCTTTGCTCTTGTTCTGTCAGAATTTGCAACTGTGGGTAAATATTGGTGAACTGTGGCTTGGTACTGATTACAAATGATGTGATATTATAAGTAATGTAAACTTTCAAATTACTTAATAATTGTAATATGGAATTTTTTTTTAATTACTTCCTAATTTTGTTTTCGTTTGACATCTGTGTGGAACAATATTAAAATTATTTATTAAAACTGCTGAAAGAAAGAGGAGCATACCAAACAAAAAGTGCTTCTTTACTTGGATTAAAAAGAACAAAACATGGTTATGTGCAAATATAAAAATATAGAAACAATCAGTTTATTGTTACATGATAATCTTATATTATATCTGCCATGATCAGGGAGACAGCAGTGAATTTTTTTGCAAACCTTGCATCATCAAAAAAAAAAATAATAATAATAATGCCATGTATTACACAAAAGGTATCTTTACACTTTGAGAAAAATGGGTATTAAACTGTACTAAACTAAAATTTTCTTGTCACTGGGTTGCTACGCTTATTTTTTTGTACCTTTAATATGTATCTTTCATCTGAAAATGATATATAGTGCACCATTTAAAAAGATTTAAAGCACATTGGACTGTAATTTAAAGCTTTAAAAGTAAACTCTATGCAATTGTCTAGATAAAAGATACATACTCACTCATCTTGTGCTGCTTAATCGTGTTCAGGGTCATGGGGGGAATCTGGAGCCAATCCCAGCTGTCTTTGGGCAAGAGGCAGGGTTACACCCTGGGCAGGTCACCAATCCACCGCAGGGTGACACACAGAGACAGACAACCATACACACTCACATTCACACGTACAACAAATTTTGAGTAGCCAATTAGTCTAATCCCCTCTGTACATGTCTTTGGACTGTGGGAGGAAACCGGAGTACCCTGATGAAACCCACGAAGACACAGGGAGAACATGCAAACTCTACACTCGACTTCGGGGATCAAACCCAGGATCTTCTTGCTGTTAGGCAACAGTGCTAACCACTACAACACCGTGCCTACCAAAAGATGGTTTGAGGATACCACCCCAGTGACGAGGAATGGTACAGTCTAGTTACGCATCACTTTGCAATGTAAGTTAACCTTTAACCCAGCATTCCATTCCTCACTGTACATACTATACTTACGTAGCTTTCCTCTTAGTTTTGCTCCACTCCCTGAATAAATCATAGTAGTTACTAAATAATATGCTAGTATAACTAGTACTATGAGTATAGTAGAAATAATACTTCAGTTTAAGAGATGGGTGTTTTGGTAACATGCTAACAATGTCCATGTAACAATTGCCATGTGCTACTTTTCAGAAAGCAATAAGTGATATCAAGTGTTTTTGTTGTTGGTGTTATTTTTATAGGTTCACTATATATTCAGTTGATTGCAATCAAGTGAATGCCCCTCCCCCCACCATCCCTATCCAAGTGTATTAGAATATATGGTGGCCATCAGCCATCCGGTCACCGTAATGTACTTCCAAGTTCTTACACTCACACTCCCTTGCTCTTCAGCTTGATAAATAACAAGTACGATCCTCCATTTTAAAAAATTGGGTTCCCAAACTTGTTAGCCAGCATCAGCAAATTCATCAGCGATTTCATTTTTTTCTTCTACCTTGCCTTCCTTTCTTTTTCTTTGTCTTCCTTCTCTCGATTTTTTTGCCTTTCAAACTACAGCTTATTACTTATTCTTTATTTCCTTTGCATTACTAACCATAATGAATCTAATCTAGATAACAAGCTAGGCTAATTAGCTAGCCAAACTAGTTATGGCAGGTGAGTGTGCTATGGTGTCTGTTTCGCCTGAGAATATTTTGTTAATAGTGAAAAACAAAGTGCACTGAACCAAACCACCAGTGGTATACAAGTACCTTTTGTTATCATATGAAAAATGCCTGCATGAGAAACTGTACAATTTGTCATTTATGCTATGTGCTGTATGCTTAATGTGTGTAGAAAGAAAAGCCACTTAAACTTTGTGCAGTTCATTGCTACTGTAACATAGTATATTACTTATTGTTTATATTGCACATTTCAGTTAAATGGAAATTTCCTAAGGTGTTGCGAGTTAATTCAAACATCCGCAGAAGACTCACTCATTACTAGGAGCAAGATGGGAATCTCTGCTCCTCCGACAGCATTAGCAGCCGAGCACCAGTACTGTCCACTGTCCACCTTGCTGTCTGTTTCCCTCACAGTCAGGTTAAACCAGGCGGCAGCTTGCTCAAGGACGTATTTCTTGGGAGTCTCACCAACATTCTGCTTTAAGTTATTGTACCAGTTAATCTCTGTGACCGCTGGGTAGTTTTTGCTCAGGATGCAGGTCAGCTGGACATCATTGCCCTCATATACTGAAACCACACTGCGCTGAGTCATTAGCACTGGCGCCTCTGGAAAGGATGCATATTGCAAAACATTACAGGGAAAGTACCATAATACTGTAAATGTCAGAATATACATAACTTATACCATACCTCATGTTCACTCTCAGTTTGTTATTTATTTATTTATTATCAAATGGTCCTTACCTAACTTTAACACACACTGCTTGCTCTCTTTAACCAATGGATGTTTGGCATGGCAAACAAATGCCTTGCCACTGTAGGTGGCGCTGGAGCGCAGGACCAGGATGTTGGAGTTCTCCTCAGATGTTCCCTGGATGTCTTCTGAACTGGATGCCCACCACAGCAGAGCCCGAGGCAAACCACCCTCCCAGGAACAGGACAGCATCAGGTACTCATTATTACGAGTTGCATATGCAGAACACTTGGGCTCTCCATATGGCAACCCTGAGAAATGTAAGATATTTGTAGTCGAAGTCTGAAGTACAACAGGTTAAAGAGAAGCATGTCATATACCATACTCACAAGTTCTAGTGATACAGGTTTGACCAAAATTTAGTGCAACATGTGAGCCATAGCAGGTGAATACAGAGTTGTTAGCCGTCTCAGGCCCTGGCTGAATCCAAGTGATGTTAACCACACCCTCACGGTTGTCTGCATTCACATATGGACTCCAGTTCAGGGTGGGTGGAGGATAACCTCCCTTCCAGGAACAGGACAGAGCCAGGTCAGTGTAGTTGTTCACTGGGAGAATAGAACAAGATGGACTGCCGTCAGGCGGATCTGAGGAAATAAACCATTATGAATGACTTATGGTTTGAACACAAGGTTTGCTTATAAACTCTTGAAAAATAGCAAGACATTTGGGTAGGGTGAGCTCAAATATATACTTGTTGATTACTTTATTAGGAACACTTGTTTACCTAATCATTCATGCCATAATCTAATCAGCCAGTTGTGTGGCAGCTGTGCAATGTATAAAATCATGTAGATATGAGGCAGAATGGGGAAAACATGCTCTCAGTCATTTTGACTCCGGCACGATCACTGGTGCCTGACAAGCTGATTTGAGTATTTCTATAACTGCTGATCTCCAGGGATTTTCAACACACCAGTCTCTAGAGTTTACTTAAAACAGTGCAATAAAGAAAGAACATCTCTGTGCAATTGTGGTGAGCAGAAAACCAGCCCAGAATGCGCAACACATCAAACCTTGAGGCAAATGGGCCACAACATCAGAAGAGCATGTCAGGTTCCAGTTCTGTCAGCCAAGAACAGAAAGCTGAAACTGCAATAGATACAAAAGTGGATAGTTGAACTGAAAAATTGGAGCCTTGATTTCTGCTGAGGCACACAGATGATTGGCTCACTATTTGGCAACAACAGCATGAATCCGTGGACGCAGCCTGCCTTGTGTCAACAGTCCAAGATGGTGGAGGTGGTATATTGCTGTAGGGAATGTTTTTGGTGAACTTTGGGCCCATTAATAGCAATGAATTTTCAATTGAATGCCACAGACTATTTGAGCCTTGTTGCTGGCCATGTGCTTCCCTTAATGGCCACAATTTACTCATCCTCTAGTGGCTACTTCCAGCAGGATAGTTCACCATGTCACAAAGCAAAAGTTGTCTCAGGCCGATTTCATGAACATGAAAATAAGTCCAGTTTTCTTCAGTAACCTTCCCAGTTACTGGCTCAAAATCCAATAGATCACCTTTGCGACGTGGTAGAACGGGAGATTCGCAGCACAAAAGTGCACCTGAAAAATCCGCAGGAATTGCATCATACAGTCATGTTATCTGAATCTAAAAAAAAAATGCTTCCAACATCAAGTGGATTCTATGTCACAAATATTGGGGCTGTTTTGAAAGCAAAGGGAGGCCCTACCCAGTATTAGTATAATGTTCCTAATAAAGTGTTCCCTGAGGGTGTATAATTGATGAGTTGATGATAGCAACATTGTGTACCCAAGGTACACTGCCA
This sequence comes from Chrysichthys thysi, assembly GCA_030068315.1. NCBI lineage: Eukaryota > Metazoa > Chordata > Actinopteri > Siluriformes > Claroteidae > Chrysichthys > Chrysichthys thysi. The sequence goes on along the minus strand of JAQLOM010000011.1, from coordinate 8,643,449 downwards.
CTCAAACTTTTTCAACACCCTATATTTTAGCACTTTTTAAATAATCTCATTATAAATACCCTATAACATGCAAATATAAGGTAGGTAAAAGTGAATAGAGAAATATTTATTTATTTATTTTGCAGCATCACTGCTCAATCATTTGCATACTTGTGCGAACCTGCAACTGTCTATTATTGTGTTTTTTAATTTCCTTTGTTTTGTTAGTATTTATGGTTAACAGAAAAGTTTGTCTGCCTTGTTAATATGTGTTTTTAGGATGCTCCCTGTTCAAGCTTCTTCCTTGCCGAAGAAACGTTATTAAATTAATTCTAAAATGAAATATTAATGAACTGAGAAATGTGAGAAATTATTTATTTCGTTGGAACCATCTAGATCAATATCTCTAATTAGGCCTTTTAGGTACACCACATATTTATGATATAAATTTATGTTCTACAATTAATACTGGTTGATAGTAGATGCAAAAGTTAAACTGTACATCGACAAACTCATGACAGAAGAAGGTGATAGACTGGCAAACTTACAGTAGACAGTGAGAGTGATGGTTTTCTTGGAGCGAGTGTTCAGGAGAGTGTTTTGGGCCAGACAGGCGTAGTAGCCCGTGTGCATTCGTAGGATCTTGGTGATGGTGAGCTGTGGTCCAGTGTAGACCTGGGAGTTATTGTAGAACCAGACATACTGACTGGGGGGGTTAGAGGAGGCCTGGCATAGAAGGGAAACAGTCTCTTTCTCCGGAGCTGAGTATCCTCGATCCGTTACTGAGTAGGGTGTTATATCAATCTGAGGCACGTCCGGACCATCTATTAGAGAAACCCAGCACATGATCTACAGTGGCTTGCAAAATACTGAGTTTTCTCCCAATTTGTATTGTTACACCAATAAATTTACATAGACTAATGGGATTACCGTATTTTCCGGACTATAAACCGGACCTTTTCCCACGCTTTGAACCCTGCGGTTTATACACCAATGCGGCTTATCTATAGATTTTTCTTCGCTAACTGCCATCAGGGGGCGCTAAAATGTGAAAGATGCAACAGATCAATGCACAGAAGAAGACATTACCGGTAGTTTTTGGCATTTGACGCAAGAAGCATGACATGCACATTAAGGTATGTAAATAAACATTTATAAAAACTTTCTTGTGTAAATCTCATTTCACAATGTATATATCTGCGGCTTATAGTCTGGTGCGGCTAATATATGTAAAAAAAAAAAATTTTCTTTTAAAATTTAGTGGGTGCGGCGTATATTCCGATGCGCTCTGTAGTCCGGAAAATACGGTATATGTTATGAATCTACATAAAATAGGCCATAATACTGACATGGAATCAATATAGTTTACAAAATTAAAATATCTGCATTCATTGATTATATACGTAGTCATCCTGATTGCTGTGAAACCTCTAAATCAGGTCTGGGAAGAAAGGAGGGCTTTAGTTAGTGAAGCAACCAAACACACAAAGATTAAAATGATCTGCAAAACATAAACAGAGCATTAGAGACTGTGAATCCAAGGCAGGTCTCACGCACATATAACATCTATCCAGAGTCGCTCACTGCGCTGCTGATTGACCTCATTCTTGGCCAGGCACCTGAACCAGCCGGTGTGGTTGCGGGTCGCTGAGGTGATGTTAATCAAACTGCTGTTGCCCTCAGCTAATATGGTAACCAGGCCACTGCGGCTCTCCTGCTCCCATGTGTACTGAATAGGATCAGTTCCATCATCCAGACTACAGTGCATCCACACTGATGCTCCTTCCACAGGTGATGAGTCGCTCGGCAGGATGTAGGGTTTGGACACAGGTGTTGACACTGTAAAATGGGAAGGACTACAGATTTACTTACTGAGACTTCAGCTGCTGGACATAAAACCAGTTCCACATTAAAAACATCAGTTCTCACCTGGGTTCTTGGTCTCAGAAGGAAATCCCACGGTGTGGCGATTGACAGGCGTTACACGGAATGCATACGGGGAACCAGGGTCCAGATTGGTGATCTGGTAGCTGCGGGTGCTGGGTTCCAGATTTTCTGTGACTTTCTCCCAGATATTACCAATGTCACTCTTCTCCACAGGGACAGTAAGTTTTTGACGCTCAATGAAAAACCCAGTGATGTCCCCATATGCCAGAACCGACCACTCCATGTTGATATCTGTCCGCTGACGCCCTTTGTATATTATCTTACTGATGGTCACGTTGGGAGGCATTGGGTACCCTGAATCAGGAAGGCAATAAAATACACAGGTGATCATCCAAGATGAATATGATCTTTTTCCCTATACATGAAATCAATTTCCGTTCTAGTTTTTGCCAACTCACTCAACACCAGCAGTAAAATGGAAATCTCCATTCCTCCTAGAGCATTGGCAGCAGAGCACCAGTACCGTCCACTGTCCACCTTGCTGTCTGTTTCCCGTATAGTCAGGTTGGACCAGGTTCCAGCTTGCTGAACAACATACTTCTTGGGTTTGTCTCCCACGGTCTGCTTTAAGTTGTTGTGCCACATGAGTTTTGTAACTGGAGGGAAAGTCTTACTCAACATGCAGGTCAGCTGTATATCGTTGCCCTCAAAAACAGAAACCACACTCTGCTGAGGCAATAAGACTGGCCTCTCTGTAAGAAAGAAGTAGTGAAGAATTGCTTCATATAGAACTGATATTGTAAATGTTAAGATATTGAACAATATTTAATTTTTTTTGAGCATCTTTTGAGTGGTCCATACCTAGTATTACCACACATTTCTTGCTCTCTTTAATCAGTGGATGTTTGGCATGACACGCAAAGGATTTGCCATCGTATGCAGCGCTTGTGCGCAGGACCAGGATGTTGGAGTTCTCCTCAGGTAACCCCTGCATATCTCCTGAACTGGAAGCCCACCACACCAAGGCCCGAGGGACACCACCCTCCCAGGAGCAGGACAAAATCAGGTACTCATTATTAAAGCTGGAATTGGCAGAGCACTGAGGTTCTCCATAGGGCAGCCCTTGAGGAACCAGAGAATGGAAGTTTGGAAAGACTGAAGACAGACGCAATAAAAAATATCAAGTAAAAAAAATAAACTAAATAACGGACAGATGCTGAAGCTGTAAGACTCAAAAGAAAGGATGAGCAAGTTTTATAACAAGTATAGGGTCGGATAATTGAACAAGAATTACACCACAAATATTTTTTCCATACTATTTTTCCATACCTTTATTCGCAACAAATAATTGACACAGAAGCCAAATAAGCAAGTTTTAATACATCTTGACCCTACAGCATCCTTAGTAACTGCCTGGTTTAAATACGACTACTATTTTTTTTTATATTTTTGAAAATAGAACTAACTATGTTTGTTAGAAAATACTGCTTGAAGGTAAAAACATAAAGATTAGCTGTGTGGTGGGATTAAAAACCAGTCTTGCCCTGGTAAAAAAAAAAAAAAAAAAATATATATATATATATATATATATATGTTAATGTATTAAAAATGTACTGAAAGTTTATGTAGTACATTTGTAGTACATTTTTATTTTTTGTGCTAAATTTCTGAGTCAAAAAATATACTACAAATACTTAGGGAATAATAAGTCTTTTAAATGTAAGTACATTAATGTATACTAATACTTAAATTGACTTTTAGTCTATTCATATGAAGTATAAA
>JAQLOM010000011.1:8583673-8596218 GCA_030068315.1 Chrysichthys thysi | reverse complement strand
ATCCTTTCTCTCAGAAGTACACGCCTTTTGTTGAGTTGTGCATTAGAATGAACAACTGAAAAATAAGCCAAGAATTTAGTACGCCGTAGAAATGATTCTGCAGAAAATCAAATCGGCACAAATGTATTTTATAAGTGTTTGCTTCTTAGTTTTGCACTACAGATATGATGCATTCATATTTCAGAAAGCTGTATGTCTGTTCTTGTGTGTATTTGAATTCAAACAATTCTGCCTTTTGTTGTCTTCTACAAAATGATGCTAAAAAGTATTGACGAAAAAAGTGATTCCAGTTGTCCAAGATGGCTCCCCAGGCAACCTTCTAGTGTTCAGCTAAACAGTGACATTGTCTTTATATTTATAGAATGTAGTAAAGCACACTGTTTCCTAAACCACATGAGTAAGACTGTATGAAGGCTGCTTAAGATCGTGCGATAACAGCCGCCTTCGAAGCTTATTGTGCATCACGCTGTAGGAAATAATGGCAATAAAATCCTTGTCAGATTCTGTGGTAGGCTATATCAGCTTGTGATCACGGGTGCTGCATGTTAGATTATACAACTCTGTTTCCAAAAAAGTTGGGACGCTGTGTAAGATGTAAATAAAAGCATCACCCTGCAAAAAAAAAAAAAAAAGGCAACATATCATATGTTGAAAAAGGAGACATTTTATTGTTTTTTGGGAAATATATGCTCATTTTGAATTTTATGCCAGCAACAGGTTTCAAAGTTGGGACAGAGGGATGTTTACCACTGTGTTGCATCACCTTTTCTCTAACAGCACTCTGTAAATGTTTGAGAAGTGAAGAAACCAGTTGCTGGAGTTTTAAAAAAGTGAAATATTGTCCCATTCTTGCCTCATATAGGATTTTAGCTGCTCAACAGTTCAGGGTCTCCTTTGTCATATTTTTTGTTTCAAGAAGCGCCACTTGTTTTCACCCACACACACTTCTACTACGGAGCCATGCTGTGGTAGAAGCATGAATGCAGTTTGACATTGTCTTGCTGAAATAAGCAAGGCCTTCCCTGAAAAAGATGTTGCCTGGATGACAGCATATTTTGCTCCAAAACCATTATATATCATTCAGCAATAATGGTGCCTTCCCAGATGTGCAAGCTATCCATGCCATGTGCACTAATGTACCCTATACTATCATGGATGCTGGCTTTTGAACTGTGCACTGATAACAAACTGGATGGTCTCTCTCCTCTTTAGCCCAGAGGATGTGACATCCAGGATTTCCAAAAATAACTTTTTAAAGTTTTTGATTTGTCAGACCACAAAAGTTTTCCACTTCACCCCAGTCCATGTTAAATGAGCTGGGGCCCAGAGAAAGCAGCAGTGTTTCTGCATCATGTTTATATATTGTTTCTTTGCATGGTAGAGTTTTAACCAGCATGTGTGGATGCAGCGGCAAACTGTGCTCACAGACAACGGTTTTCAGAAGTGTTCCTGAGCCCATGCAGTGATTTCCACTACAGAATCGCGAATGTGGTGCCGACTGAGGGCCCAAAGATCACGCCCGTCCAATATTGGTTTCCGGCCTTGTCCCTTGTGTACAAGGATTTCTCCAGCTTCTCAGAATTTTTTAATGATTTTATGTACTATAGATGATGAAATCTCGGTATTCTTTGCAAAATTGTTGCACTATTTGCCCATGTATTCTTTCACTTTTACTGCTGAAAGACTCTGCTTGTCTGGGATGTGCTTTTCATACCCAGTCATGTTACTAACCTGTTGCCAATTAACCTAATTAGTTGTGAGATGTTCCACCAGGTGTGTTTTCAGCGTTACACAAATTTTCCAGTCTTTTGTTGACCCTCTCCCAACTGTTTTTAAAAATGCGTTGCTGTAATCAAATTCAAAATGAGCATAAATTTTAAATAAAGCAATACAATTACTAAGTTTCAGCATTTCACATGCTCTCTTTGTCTCATTATTAATTCAATATGGGCTTACATGCTCTGAAAATCACATCACATTCTGCTTTTGTTTACATTTTACCCTGAGTCCCAACTTGTTCTTGGAAATGGGATTGTACAATAGATTATCTCACGATCATCTTCATTCATCCACTTAATCCAGTTCAGGGTCACGGGGGGAGCTGGAGCCAATCCCAGCTGACTTCGGGCGAGAGGCGGGGTTACACCCTGGGCAGGTCGCCAGTCCACCGCAGGGTCAACACACAGAGACAAACAACCATTCACACTCACATTCACACCTACAGGCAACTTAGTAGCCAATTAGCCTAATCCCCTCTGTGCATGTCCTTGGACTTTGGTCTTTTGTAGAACATGCAAACTCCACACAGAAAAGTGCCATGTTGATCCCAGGGATCAGACCGAGGACCTTCTTGCTGTGAGGCGACAGTGCTAACCACTAAACCACCGTGCCACACCACAATAATCTTGTAATGCAATATTGCTCCTTTCAATAAATTTTTACGTAGGTAGGTAGATGGATGGATGGATGGATGGATGGATGGATGGATGGATGGATGGATGGATGGATGGATAGATAGATAGATAGATAGATAGATAGATAGATAGATAGATAGATAGATAGATAGATAGATAGAGCCCACTTGTTCCTTTAGGGTGAAAGGTGAAATCAATACAAAGCTCTTCTTCTCCCATGTTTCTCATGGCAGTTGTCTCTTCCAAGATGATTCCAAGCCATCCACAGGGCACAAGGATCCATGGCATGGCTTGATGTGGATGAAAATTATGTAAATGATATGCTATAGCCTTCAAATTCAACAGATCCTTACCACACCTGTGGAAGGTTTTGGAGTGGTGTGTTAGACAGTGCTCTACCATCATTGTCATCATCATCATCATCATCATCAAAACCCCAACTGAGAGGATATCCTTCTGGAGCATGGGGTTGATCGCGAGTTCACTGTGTAGAATTGATGCCAAGCTGATCTGGTAGCTTGTGGTCCCCAACACCTTAATCAAATATCTTATAATGTTTTTTTTCCCTTTAACTTCACCCATGTGTAGATATTTATTGTGTTATTCCTTCTATTATTTGTTAGCTGCAATAGTTATAGTGCTTTAAATAAAGAAGCAAACAATATGTTAGCTACATTAGATTTGCTGCGAAATTCAAGAAGCAACAACAAGCTTCGGATATCGAATGGTCTTTGCTGAAAATTATGCATTCGATTTTTCAAGCCCAAAGCTAAGCTAAATATGAATTAGAGAAATTGACGAGCGCAGGAACAATGTGGCTGTGTTACTTCTGTATGTAGAACAACATGCCAAGGAACTCTCATCACTGGTAAGAACAAAAAATGTGATCCAGATGTAGGCCTTTTCTGCTTCTGATTAAGAAAATCCCCACTGGGGTTTAAACAAGATCAAATGCTAGGACTGCAAACTGTATATATTTCTTACGTCGAAGAAACACTAGGGGATGGATAAAGCAGAATTTATGATGCAACAATGATTATAGATGTATGATATACAGTGATGGGTTTTGCAATGCACTGCGTGAGTCTATTTTTTTTTTTTTTCAGACTTCAGATTTCACTTTTGTGCACTGTGTATAGATTAACATGGAAAACATCTCCACAGACTCGGGGTCAGTGCAAGTTCACAAAATGTAACGAGGAATCTGAAAGCCTGGACATTCAACCCACATTCCTTTTTAGCCACTCGGGAATGTGATACGCTCGTTCTGCAAGCAGCGGCTGATCAGTCTTTTTTTTTTAAAAAAAAAAGGGTCATCTGATATCATCTATGTCCTGGAGCTTCAGTAGTTTTCATATCTGCTGGATATCAGAGCCTCTACAACAGTGTCAGAAACAAAAAGGAAGGTTGTGTACAGGATGCTGTTGTTTAACCATCTCAGTATGGCAGGTCATTTCCCATGCTAGTCAAAATGAAAGCTCACGCATTTTTCAAAGCCTTTTCTTGTAACTTAGTGTACACAGTTCTTCAGTGGCATAGCCGGGAATTAATTTCAGCGGAGGCTGAGGGAATATGCTAAATGAAATCCCTGTAGGATTAAACTGATAAGTGTGACACGCTCATGCATTTTGGGCGATGCCACCCGAACGATCTTGTCATATTAAAATAATATTCATACAAATAGGCAGAGGAAATGAAATACATTTCTGACAGTTCTACTGGTTAAAATACCATAGAGGTAATAGGATGTTAAAGAAATGGCGTCTCAAATCAATGCTTTTTTTTTCTCCTCCTGACGTAAGTGACATTTTTCATGACTTTGGGATCCATGCTCAGAGTTTACCTAGCTGGATAGCAGCATGACGCAGGATTCTGATTGGTTAATCCTGTTTCTAAGGAAAGTGCTTGTTTGACATTATGGAGTATGGATAAATAAGGTCTTAATTGATCTTTGATGAGCATCATTACAGTGCACTTACTGTGCCAAACAATGTCCACTAGCCACTTTGAGGACAAATTTATGGTGGCAAATATGGAAATAATCATCACAACTACCGAATCCCAAGATGCACTTGGAAGCTCATGCGCAAAAATCCTACTGATATCTAGACATACTATGTAAAATGGCATAATTTACTATAACCAAGACAAAAGTCCAAATAATATCACTACCTTCATCCCAATAAAGTTGGCTGACTTCCAATGAGGACTAAAGACAGTTACGTATATTTGAAAGCAGATATTGAGCCTTGTCACAGCAGGAAATGTCAAAACCACCACGCTTGGGTGGTTATACAGAAACAGGAGGTGTCCAGAGCACAACGTGCTCAGATATTGCACTTATATACATTTATATATATATATATATACACACACACACACACACACCATCTTTATTATTCTGTCAGTCAGAGGTAATGGAGCTCAAGATTAAACCCTGATGCCATAATAAACCTGCAACTCCTACAGCACTGGGCTGCATTTTTATTCCTCAGTCCCAGCAGAGGTTTCCATTTAAATCTTGGCACATAGTGCCTAAATATTCTTGAGGTAAGACAATAGCAGCTTAGTCTCTTTCTTGTTCAAGTTGAAAGTGCATCCTCGCACTGCATCCACAATCCCACAATTACCAGAAAACAAAACAAGAATTAAGCAAGCTTATCTACACGGGATATGTTAAACACAGCAAATAATACATACTAAAATATCTCAGAGGTCATGTATAAAAAATAATGTGGTTACTGAAGCAAAGAAAGAGAAGGCCATATTTAGCAACTGAGTCATGTTCAGGTGGACTAAAGGCCTGCAAAGGTCATTATCCCCTCATATTGTTTTCATATTCCCCTGGGTTTAGTAAACAACGTCCGGAAAAGGTATCATGCCCTGGGATGACCTTGGCTGTGTTTCAGAATCAGGAAAGCAAAAGTGGACGCAAGTTTGGGCAATTTTATTAGCGTAGCTAAGTACTGATAAACAACGTCGATTAACAGCCACACGTAGGATATACATTACATCTTCATCAGCTTCAGTGCTTTTTGAGGTGACACTGATTTAGCTAAAAATTAAAATAAATAAATCAGTGGAATAAATGTGCAAAATAATATATCTGTGTGCCATATGACGCTATTAAATTGCGCCCCATTACATAATATGCACTCATGTGGTTGACCTGCTGGGTGACATAGCTCAGCTGAAATTGTTCATTCTGAAACTGAGAGCGCGCAGCATGGAAGCTTATGTCTGTCAACAGTGCCATCGCGATAGCTCAATGGCCAAATGCACTCTTTCATACAGAGCTGGTCACAGTGGAACTTTCTAAGCCACAGTGCAAAGATTTTAGATAGATAGACAGACAGACAGACAGACAGACAGACAGACAGACAGACAGACAGACAGACAGACAGACAGACAGACAGACAGATAGCAGTGTTGTAGTCAAGACTACCTAAACCGAGACTGACTCATGACCAAAACCAGGGAACACTGAGGCAAGACCATGATTTTCAGGGGTAGAGAGAAAGTCCAGACCAAGACCATTTCAGGGTGAGACTGCGTCAAGACCAAGACCAGACCAGTTGTGGCCTCCTCCCTCACCTGCATGATGTCAAACTTTAAACATGTCTCTATATCCATAGAATTAGTCTTCTGATCACTGTAAAGAAAAGAGATAAGCAATGATAAGCTTGCAATTTTTTCGAAGTAAGGGTGGGGTGGGATGGGGTGGGGTGGACCACCTAACAAATCGGTAACAAAAATTTCAAATTGCAAAAAGTGCAGCTAGATGTTTTTCGTCCCCTCACAGTAATAAGGTTAACGAATAAATCAGATCATTCACAAGCAGGTTAGTGATATCCCCACAGTAATCTTGACCAGTCTGCAAATATGATCCAAAGTCCTCTACGTCTGAGACCGAGACAAGATTGAGTAAAAATGTGATTGATTCAAGACCAAAAAGTGGTCCCGAGCCACTGGTCTCAAGACCAAGACCAGAGTGTATCAAGGGTGAGACAAGTACTATAACAAAGATGGATGGATGGATGGATGGATTCCCCAATGGAAGATTTGGCATAAATTAAAATTTTATTTAGCTTATGTGGACAGAAAAAATAGCAGTTAGGAATGGTTGGGATTGCTCAGAATGAATCCAAATCTGTAAGTTCCTTTGTCAGCCATTTTTACTGAAAATACATCCTCACGTTTTGACTAATTATTACTGACAGTTGAACACTGTATTGATACACAAATATTAAACAGTAATAGAAGAACTTATAGAGCTAACTATCTGAGCAGCAAGATATTAGATGATATTATCTGTAATTACATTGAGATTGTTATTGTTTTTCTAAGTACAGTTGAGCTCTGTTACAGAAGGCAGCCTTAAGCCAGACATTATACTTAATGCAATGTGCCAGGAAGCTGTAGGAGCTGCTATCTCACTGAGTAATACTATTAGGCAGGGTTAGTCACACTTGATAGTGTTACTGTCATTGCATGCCATAACATCCCTCCAATCTATGATTTTATCTGGACAGAAGCTGTTTACATGACACGAGGAAGGATGATATTGCGGCGAAGAGTCTTTCCAGCCTGTGATAAGAAAACGTCATGATTGGATGTTTGTAATCTGGCACTACCGAGCTCTCGGTGCTTGGGGAGGGGGCGGCGGTCGGTTGTTGCAGTGTTCTGTGATTACCCTGCCTTCGTAATCACTGTTGATCACTGGAGCACAGACGGCCTTGTGCAGGTTACAGCTTAGAAGATGTGTGACCCATGGCCAAGTCCAGGTCTTTCCTACATGGCCTGTGACCTGCTGCATCAGATGTGGGTGGAGAAGTCATACAGTATTGCCCTGGCAACGGTCCAGCGAGTAACAGATGGTCAGAGCGTGCTCAGTAGAGGCTAAAGAGGGATTGATGAGACCCAGAGGGTGAAAAGTGGGTCAGGATTATCCTCTGTACAGTCAGATGATGCTGGACACCAGAAATAAACACATACACACAAATTCCCTGCGAAGCAAGGATGTGCCGGATGTGCATTTGAATATATTGAAAGGATTATCTGCCAGGATTTCATATAACTGTGAAAAGGGTTTTTTTCCCCTCGCTGACATTAAGCCCTGAGCCTGTTGCATAATTCATAAATAAATAAATAAATAAATAAATAATCAGAATTAGTTCTCAGGTATTATAATAATTTCCAAGGGCCCAATGTTGAAATATACCTTTATCTGTCTGTACAAATAGAGCAAAGACACTTCGAACCGAATGCTTCAGGGCAAATAGTACAAATTTAGGCCGTTATTCAGTTTCAGAAAAGCAGAATGTCCAATTACGCTATAATAAAGGGTTGAATTTTTTTGTGTCAGTAATTTACCTGCGTCAATAAGAAAGAGGAATAATTACACATTGGTAGGTGTGGCTTTAGTTAATAAGACCTTAAATGCACACAGAGTTAGTTTTCTTTGCAGGAACTCCTTCCTCTCACTTCATCTGAATTCTTTCAGTGACAGGACAACGGTTAAAATGGCAGGCTTTTTCAAAACGAATGCGGCATGGGACCGAATGAACCAATCACGTTCGAAAGCATGTTCAGAAATAACTAGCATACACCTGTCATCAGTCAAGTGATTCTGATTACCCCAAATAAAAATCAGCCCTTTCTGTAAAATTTTCCTTGACATCTTCATGGTTTCATCTGACTGCTTAAGCCGTGGTCCGCAAAGCGCTTAGAAGGCATGTACGGAATCTCACTGTCAAACGGTATTGATCAGGAGAGGGGTACAAAGCAATTTCCAAAACATTAGATGCACCATGGAAAACAGTTCAGGCCATCATCATCAGTAAGTGGTGAAAATGGGGCACTGCAGTGATGTTATCAAGAACAGGATGGGAGGAAGGCAGAAACAGAGACCCAGATAATAAAGTCTCATAAACAAGATGAGTCCTGTGATTCTGTATTGATACTGTGCCTTTGGATCAGACCACTGATAATCAACCTTGGTGTTGGGCTTGACTTATTCTATCCATCCAGTCCATTGAGGTAACATCTCTACATCACTGTGATATGTTGACTGACATAACGTGAAGCTTGCATGTCAATATACAAACTGTCTTTAAAGACACCTCCTTGTCTCAGTTTGTTATAGCGCTTCTCCACCAAAGAGTGCAGATCACGACAACTCAAACCCAGGACTATTCTGGCATACATCAATTTCCCATTACGTAACTCTAGCTGTTAAAGTAGAGGCAGTCTTTTTCTTTTTTTCTTTTTTTTTTTGAGGTTATTGGATGGTGAGGCTACTGGATGTCTTTGATTCCACATTAATGCATTGCATTTCTCTCTCAGGCCAACTGACACGAGGCACAGTGAGTTGGTTTTAATGGAAGTGTACACGCAAATACTGTACAAGGGTTACAATTCTTTAGGGACACACCTCGAAAAAACCTCCCTTACTTTATCTCTGAGTATTACGAAGTGCCGACACTGGAGACTCCTTCCATTACTTCAGATTATCAACAATTATATGTTATTTGTTAAATGACAATAGATTTGTTCATTTGTATATTATTAGGCTTAGATTATTATTATTAGTAGTAGTAGTAGTAGTAGTAACAGTAGTATTAGTATTAGCAAGTCCCTGTGAATAAGCTCTTACTCTTAAACATAATAATGGTTTAGAACAAGTGCAATAAAGCTGTGATTTACCTTAAAACCAGATCTACTTTTAAAAAGAGAAAATTAATTTTATTCATTTCTAAAAAGTCATTCGTCTTCTGCCACGTAATCCTGTTCAGGGTCACAGGGGGAAGCTGGCACCAATCCCAGCTGTCATCGGGTGAGAGGCAGGATACGCCCAGGGCAGGTCGCCAATCCACCGCAGGGCAACACACAGAGACAGACAACCATTCACACCTATGGGCAACTTAGGGTCGCCAATTAGCCAAATCCCTTCTGTGCATGTCTTTGGACTGTGGGAGGAAACCCACGCGAACACGGGGAGCACATGCAAACTCCACACAGAAAGGCACCCGTGCGGAACCCGGGGCTCGAACCCAGGACCTTCTTGTTGTGAGGCGACAGTGCTAACCACCCAGCCACCCCCCCCCTTTTTTTTTTTTTTTAAAAAAAAGTCATTTTAAATGTAATTGCCTGTGTGGATTTTCTCAGCGTACTCTGGTTTCCTCCCACAGTCCAAAGTTATACAGAAGGAATTAGGTTAATTGGCTACTCTAAATTGCCCGTAGGTGTGAATGTGAGTGTGAATGGTTGTCCGTGTCTGTGTGTTGGCCTTGCGGTGGACTGGCGACCTGCCCAGGGTTCCTGCATCTCGCTTGAAGTCAGTTGGGATTGGCTCCAAGTTTGAAGTTAGTAGGACTTGCAGCATTTGTAATACCATTTAATTTCAAATTCTTTACACAGCAATGTCGTTATCACAAAGCCACTTTGTGGAAATCCAGATGTTGACCCTTAAGCTAAAAGTGACATGAAAAATAGCGAGGGAAAATGACCGATGAGCATTAGGAAGAAACCTGAGGGTTAAAAAGTGCAACCCCTCTTCCTCCGGTTGCCAGTTCTGATATACTAAAATACCCTTCCAAGATTTCATATCAGTAAATCCTGGCATCATCTAGCTGTATCATTCTGCATGCATAAGATTAATCTTCGTTTTTTTTTTTTCCTGAATTCCTGAAATGCTCCCTGGGGAATTATGGCTTGCTTATTTTAAGTCTCATTAGTAGGATTCAGAGAAGACAGAATGTAATCTTATGGCATTTGGAAGGAGCAGAGGCCTGTAAACTGCAGCAGGAATCGATGAGGGAACTAAAACAAACATGTCATAATTAAATCCAAGACAAACAGAGGAAACAATGAGCTGATTATCTTAGTGCAAGGAGGAAAATTTTAACTTTTTTTTTTATTCATTTGCTTCTTCGTCTTCTCAAACTTTTATAATTTTGTTATCAGAATTAGGGGGAAAAAGCTTATGTGTGAATGATTAATTAATTTAGGGTTTCATTATAAAAAAAAAGGTTTTATAAGTCAAGACGAGCCTTGTTAAAAATATGAGTCACCTGCAAACCTGCCGTAAGTAATTAGATTTTCTCACTTGGGGCTCATTCGCAAGCCTGAGCATTTACATACATAAGGAGATTTGCTTCTAGAATGCAATGAGAATCTGTGGCTTCAAAACGCCGCACTTTTGAAGAGAACAATATCGCACTGATACCGAACATAAAACACTCAACTATGTCAAGCAAACAAACACAAAACTGTTTTATGCTAATTATACATACATTAGTAATGCTAATATTAACCTTAGGCTTTTAGGTATAAGTGATGTGCTGGAAGACAATCATACAATAGAAATGGCTTCCACAACAGCAATGCACTAAAGCATATGCTGTAATGTGATACACTGGGTGAAAGAACATATACGACCATATAATCGATGTACAGTGTATACAATGTATATTCAGTGTGAAATTAGATCACATAAATATTAATTGAAAACAATCAGAAACGTTTTAGGGAAAAATCTGGAAAAAAAAAAATCGGAAACCTGGGTGCATAAGCAATGTGCATCCCCTTTTACAATACGAGATCACGTACTATCTCATGTCCAAAAGTAATAATAATACAACTGTCATCAACATGATTATGCTAATTAACTCCAAGTAAAGACCAGCTGTTGCTCTAGGATTTTCCTGACGTCTTTTTGGTTGCATCCGACTGCTAAAGCCATGCAAAAAGCGTACAAAGCCTGTATTGTATCTCACTTGTTGAAAGACACTGATCAGGAAAGCGGTATGAAAGAATTTCCAAAATAATCAAATATAAGACGGAACACTTGAAGAACATCTTCAACAAGTGGAGAAAATGGAGCACCACAGTGACATCACCAAAAAAAGGACATCCCTTCAATATTTACAAAAGGACAAGCCTTACCAGGGAAGCTGCCAGAAGACCTACAGCAATATTAAAGAAGCTGCAGGAACACCTGACAAGTACTGATTACTCTCTGCATGCGACAAAAATCTTTCGTATTCGTGACATGTCTGGGCGATGACCTTTCTCACAAAAAACACCCAAGCCCAACTAAATCACCCCAAACCATGTGGCAAAATGTGTTGAGAACAGTTCTAAAAGGAATAATAACTCCTTAATGCCAAACGATACGTTTGCTGCAAAAAAAAACCCTCATCACCTAAAGAACACCATATCCAAGGTGAAGCGTGGTGGTGGCAGCACAATGCTTTAGGGCTGCTTTTCTTCAGCCGGAACCTGGGCTTTTATCAAGGTGAAGGGAAGCATGATTTTAGTGATTTGAGTGGATTTTAGTGCAGAACATTCAGGCATCTGCTAGTAAATTGAAGATGAAAAGGAATTTCACCTTTTAGCATGACATTGACCCAGAGCATACATCTGTATCAACAAAGGGATGCCTTAACCAAGGGAAAGTCAGAGTTTTTAAATGGCCTAGTCGGAGCCCAGACCTGAATCCAACTAAAAGTCTGTGAAGAGAGTTGTGTGCAGGAAATACCCTCACAATTTGACAGGTCCAAAATGCTTTGAAAGAAAAAGTGGGAAAATATTGTCAAGGCAATATGTGCGGTGCTGATAGACTCTTACTCAAAAAGACTGAGCGATGTAATAAAATCAAAAAAATGATTCAACAAAGTATTCGTTTAGGTTTGTGCACACATATGTACCTAGGTTAAATTGGTTTTTTTTCCTTTATATTTTTCCCTAAAAATTTTTATGTGCACTTTCCAATTTCAAATTAAAAGTTGTATATTTTGTCCTACTTTCATTTTTTTTTAATTCACAGAAACCTGCGTAGTCTTTGTATATCCACTCAATATAGTCTTCTTCTTCTTCTTCTTCTTCTTCTATTTTGGTCCTGTCATGCCGTCCGGCACATAGGGTGTCAAGCGGCCCCCATGGGGTTCAGGTAGACATTTCAGTAGCTAAGTGCATTCTAGGTCACTGTTTCCCAGCCTTTTTTGAGCCACTGCACATATTTTGCGATACAAATATCCGACGGCACACCGCCAAACACACACACACACACACACACACACACACACACACACACACACACCACACACACACACACACACACACACACAC
>JAQLOM010000011.1:8546947-8562820 GCA_030068315.1 Chrysichthys thysi | reverse complement strand
TGTCTGTGTGTGTTTTGTGGCGGAGAGAAAGAGAAAGAACATGTACCCCAATATTATTTGCATTAACATCTTACATACTACAAATTGTTTACATAATATCATCATAAATGAAACCTTGGTATTTAATGTATTTTTAAATCCCAATAGTTTACTTGCTGAGCTATAGATAGGTATTCGATTTTCACCCTCCCATTAAATATCACCAATCGAGTGACTGAGATAATAATGATAATAATAACAATGCTATTGCTAATGCTAATGCTAATAATAATAATAATAATAATAATAATAATACAAAATATTTATTATTATTATTATTATTATTATTATTATTATTATTATTATTATTATTATTATTATTATTATTAAGCAAATATCCACTTTTTTCCAAGTGCTGACAATTGTTGTACATTAGTACCATATTTTGCTTTCATTTTAGAATGAATTTTTATTAATGGTTCGTTCCATTCCATTTCCTGCCAGCATGTGATTTGCCCAGGAATCCAAGAACATTTCAGTCTTGAAGGTTTTATTTCTGTTTATTTATTTACCTTTATTATTGTCTGCATTAAATGATCAGTCATGTGATTACATGGGTATGCTTACAAAAGTCCTATTCTACTTGTACATGATTTAAAAAAAAAAAAACTTGATAAGATCCTGGAAGATACTGGCGGAAAAGCAAAGAGAACCCAAAAATAATCATCTGAAATCAAGGAGATGCCTTAAGAGAGATTAATTAGGGGAGACACTGACAATGGTTTATTTTTCTGAATGTTTATGAAGGGAATAGCAGAAAGCCGGTGAATGTGCTATCAGCATCCCTGCTGATGATATGACTCAATTTAGTGCACACATACAAACCCACAGTGTCCCCTTGCCTCAGGTCCAGGACCACAGACCCAGAGGTCAGTAGCACACCTTGAGAAAAATCGCATACACTGAATACCACAGTATCCTTCTTATGAATGCACAGGCAAGCAGTCTGCTGTGCAGACACATGGTACACAAAGTAATAAACGCCTGACTGTTTGGCTGTGAAAACACTTTGTCTTAGTTCATCCCCAGCCTTCTCAGGAGAGACCGGGTCTTCAAAATCAACGATTTTACTTTGGCCCACAGCTGGTCTGGCAGTATTTCTTCTTTTATTAGAAAAAAATAAAGGCTTAACATCTGCGATTGCTTGAAAAGCTCCCTTTGGACCCTTCGGTCCCCTTGGTCCTGGTCCACCAGGCTCCCCTTCATCCCCCTGGAGGCCAGGTCTGCCAGGACGTCCAGGAGCCCCCCATTCACCCTTGGCTCCCTTTACCGGCTGTGTGTCTTCACCTGCATCCATATAAATATCAATCACAGAGAGTCCATTTTTGTCTTCTTTTAATGATATTTTATGTTTCTTGAGCTGAGACAGGTTTCCGTTTAGCAAAAGCAAAACAGCAAACAACAGAAAATATCTATATTAATATGTTAGAGTATTATGTTCATATGTATTAGTATAATTCTATTCTGTCTTTTTTTTTTTTATTAGCATGATACATGATTGCATTGTTTAGGTTTAAGACAAAGAGACTGGCCATAGAGTTAACAACTTTTTTGTCATTGTGTACACACAAGGAAATCGCACTTGTGTCGATCTCAAACGGTGCATTATAGTAAGACTTGCACATAGTGTCTCTAAATAGTGTTTTAAAGTCTAACATTAAAAGTAGGATTTTTAAAAGGGAAGAAAAAATGATCTCTTTACCAGGATCTCCTTTTCCTCCCTTCAGCCCATTTTTTCCATTAGTACCAGGATTTCCTGGGATGCCTGGTACACCATCGCATTTGTCCGAGACAGAGGGAGTCACAACCCACAGCAAAATGCCGACAGGTAGAAGGGCATACACTGACAAGGATACCTGCAATTAAAAAAATACTAGCACTACTACTACTAATGATAATAATAATAATAATAATAATAATAACAACAACAACAATATGAACTAAATCTATTTTTAGCACAAACCTTGTGCTAATCGGCATTTTCATTGTAAGCTTTGTTAACACTTCTTATTTATACAGTATAAAGATGAATTATGTCAGATAGCTTACCATTGTTCCACGAAACGTTTGCTCTGCGCTTGATAAATCAGTGACACCCTCAAGTGCAAGTGAGAAAAAGTAATCATTTCCTACCACAATGGATTCCAGGTTTCATTTCTCTGTTTCAAATAGAGAACATCAGTATTACACAACGCGGACAAGGAAGCAAAAAAATGTACATTCAGCATGTATCAGTCCGGGATTGAGTAATATAAAAAAGCGGATTAAAAAAAATGATTTTTTTTTTGCTTGTATTAGCAAATTACAGAAAAACATTTAAAAAAAGAACATCCAGTGAAGAAAACATTGCAAGATTAGCAGAATTTTAGACGCCTTGCATTATAATGGTATTAAATGTTAATGGTTAATCCCAATACTTACAACTACATGTAACAATTCCCGTTAGCAGATGTCAGGATATTTTTTTCTATCAAATTACATTTGCCAAAAGGAGCTACCTTTTTTATTTAAGGAAAATATTCTTCAACTGAAAACCCTTGAAATGTATTAGAACTTGTATTAGTCTCTCTTTTTTATTGAAGCGTGTTTTGTCATTTCTGTCCCCATTTTGTGGTTATCTTACGGTTATATACAGACGGGCCCAAAAAATGTACACACACTTCAATAGCGATTATGAATGCCGATTTTTAAAAATCCAAATTGAATTACGGCATCACTGTATAGAGTGTGGAGGGACGTGGAGAGACATGTATACAGAAATACAGCTTTTATGCAAATATTTTTCATGTTGAAGTGTGTATACATGTTTTGGGGCCCCTCTGTATGTACAGGGGCCAGTTATAACATCCAAAAGCTGGGGAATATTATTGTCCCTGTCTTAAAGAAAGGGTTCTTCAAGGGCTTGTAAGGGTTTGTTTAATAGCTAGGGGTTCTTCACTTGAAGAATTCACTGTACCACCTAAACGAAAGGGCTCTTAAAGAGTTCCTTAAGGTTTTATTGGAAAATCTGGGGTTTTTAGCTTCTAGTTGTAATGTTCTGTTAATGGGTTTACCCAGAGCCCTTTTTCATAACACTTTGGTATTAAAATATACCATTTTGTGCTTATTTTAATTGGTGCTATTCAGATGGCAAAAAGTACAGTTCAGCTAAATGTACACGATTTTAAAAATGGTTAATCAAGATGTCTCTAATGGCTTATGGAAAAATTAAGGATTCATAGCTTCCAGAAACTTGCTCTACCTGCAATGCTTTCTGAAAGGGAAACACTCTAGGGGTTGTTTATATAGTACCTTCCCTGGAGAAGGACAAATGAAGAGGGCTTTGCATTCTTAGAATATTATCTATATTTAGACAATGAAAACAAAAGTACCACATTTTACTCCAGTAGCCTTTTATTACTGTCATAGAAATCAGAAATACATTGTTATGCTCTTGATTGTACAGATCTTGATTGTAAATGTAAAACCTGGTGTAATCTGGT
Source organism: Chrysichthys thysi (assembly GCA_030068315.1). Lineage (NCBI taxonomy): Eukaryota > Metazoa > Chordata > Actinopteri > Siluriformes > Claroteidae > Chrysichthys > Chrysichthys thysi. The sequence continues at coordinate 8,559,299 of JAQLOM010000011.1, read as the reverse complement.
GCGTTTCATGAAACACTCTTAAACCCTCAGTGTGTAAAAAGCAGGAAACCAGAGAAAACACTATTGCCTTTATCTCCTGCTGCGTACAAGCCGTTTACCCTGTCGTTAGCCTGCAACCAGACTTTACTGTTGTGCTCCAGGTATACAGCAACACCCCCTGAACTCACGTTGATTTCATCTTGAATGTGGTCACAGAAGTTAGACTTTTTCACTCCATTCACCATGAGGTTAACACAGAGTGTCTTTTTAAAGGACGTTGCATGGTAGACAAAATAGTAGGTACCAGGGATGCGACACACAAATTTACCCTCGTTAACATTAAAGTGCCCATTGACATTGGTGATGACGTTTTTGAAGATGATTGGGGTATCAGGTGTTGGATATTCAAAGGTTTCACGAGATACACAGAAAGCAGAATGTGGTTTGGTGTCACTTGGATCTCCTTCATCCCCCGGTGGACCCTGAGGTCCCGGTGGGCCAGGATTACCCGGGCTACCTCTCTTTCCCTGAGGACCTTTGCTGCCAGGTTCCCCCTTCTGCCCTTTGATCACTTTATTCTCCAGGTCCAGTGTGCGCCCTGTTGAGACAAACTCACTGTCTTCAATAAACTTCATTAAAGTACAAGTAAATCATGTTTGCGAATTTGCATTCCTACAGAAAAAGCCACTTATAACAGGAAAAGCCACTGAAATCTAGAGTATCCTGAAGTTTATAGTTTCTGGTTTAATTTGGAATCAGGGTTCCATCTGATGCTCTAAAAGGTTCTTCATTGGGAAAGCTAAAAGTTCTCAGACCCTAAAACAAAATAGAAATGCATTAAAAAGGTAGAAGCTTAAACATTCCAAAAAATAAATAAATAAATAAATAAACTTTTGGAGCTCACTTTTTATTACACGAAACCTTCGTCTTCATAATCAGTTCAAATTGGATCCTCTTTAAAATCACTAAAGCACTCAGAAATCCCTTGAAACCCACGTACAAATATATGCAACCCTCTGACTGAATTCTTTCTGCTCACTTTAGGTTTTTTTTTATTATTTATTAAGAATTCCTCTTAAAAGTTTCAGCGTAAAATGTCGAGAACCTCTTAAAGATCACTACACAATTGAGAACAAAAAGTACATCTGGTAAGTGTATTACCTACCTGGCTCGCCTTTCTCCCCCTTATCACCATCCCTGCCATCATGTCCAGGGAATCCAGGAATACCCGGCAGTCCGTGTGTCCCTGCACGACATGTGTCTTGAGTGGCTACAGGGCAAAGCCATGCTGCCAAGAGAGCTCCGAATATAAGCCTATGATTAAACATGGCTAACGCAGAACATCAGCTTGTCCTTGGCCGTCCGAGTCCAAGTTTTGAAGAGTCTAAGTCACTGAACTGTTTTTGCCAATCACATCAAATGCTCTGTGTTCCTCTTTTCCAAACTGCAATGCTAAAAGCACCGCCTTCAGATCACTGCTCAGACCTGGTCCCCATAGTTTCGATTACAAATGATTCTTGAACGCCTGTAAATTGGCTTGATTAATGCTTTTACGCAAAGATACCTTATATCTTTGTGAGCAAACTGGTCAGCTCATTTTTTATTAAAACTCTTTAATAAAGGTTCCTTAACTTACACGGGGCCTGCGTAATAATTCACCCCCGTTTATACATTTTGTGTATTATGACCTTTTTCAAGAGCTTCTTTTTAATCGCATCTCTCTTTATATTGTTTCTAGATCAAGTATATTCTGTAAATTGCATTTTAAATGCATACAGCTCCACTCTTTTCAACTATTTGCCTGATTTCTAATGTAAAGTGCACCATAAATAATAGTTGTTTCACAGCATGGAAGGGTTGGGTGAGGTATATTTATGCAATCACAATGTTTATGTCTTTATGGGTTTTCTTTATTATAAATAATATTTCAATCTATATCGATCCCCTCTCCTAAATATTATTCATTATTTTGTTTCAATTTCTGATGTTATTCCAGTTAGGTCCGTTTCTGTTTCAGATTACAGCACTGCAAAATACAGAAACGTTCACGGTGTGAATATTTATGCCACTTTTAAACCACTTTATATCAAAACAGTTTAATGATTTAAATAAAATGGAGCAAACTTGGGATTGGAAGTGTCTCAGCTTTTCCTTAGCTCTGTCCAAGATTTTAATTAATTGAATATTGTTTCATATTTATAGTCCTGTTATATTTGATGTTGCCACTTCACATTTTTTATATCTTTATATCTTTATTTACGTGTCCATGATGTACATCATTATGTATCCATTGTGCACATCTGAGAAAAAAGACACACGCAAATGCACACACCAGTTTCACAGAAATGTTTTATTGTAGAATGTAGTTTTGCAGTTGAAAAATCCATTTGGGTTGCAAAGGAAAGTCAATACAACATTAAGCATTTGCAAACAGAGGAAAGTTGGACACTTGCATTAAAATTCATGATTGCAGAAATTACTCAAGTGATAACAATGTTATAATGGCAGTCAGTCTAACATGGATTATTACATATAACTACCTCACCCGGTAGCAAAAATCAGAAATCCGCTGAACACGGACATTTCAGTTTTTGACATTTGGTTTGTCTCCTTGCTGCGTCCAGATATTTTAAAAGGTTCTAGCCACACCCTGTTTCCCTCAGCAAGCTTAAGCACACCACCACCAGATATAACCTGAGATATGGACAATTTACGCTGATTGTAGTCACAGAATAACAGGCTCACGTTATTTTCGTTGTCGCTCCTAAGTTTTAGACACAGGTCACCCTCAGAGACAGAATGAAACACAAAGTAATACACTCCAGCGACCTTACATGTGAAATAACCAGTTCTGACATTGAAATCATTATTCAAATTAGTGAGTACTTCATTAAATATCACAGGGCTATTGTACCTAGGGTTTTCATTCTTCTTACGCACCACTGTAAAGGCTGCCTTTTTTGCGTTGGACAATCCACTAGCCACACTGCTGCCAGGATTCCCTGGAGGACCGAAAGCACCCGGTGGACCAAGGAGACCATTCAAGCCTTTAGCACCGATGTCTCCTATGGGACCAATCTCACCCTTATCTCCTTTAAGAGCAATCAGTGTCTCCTTACTCAACTCCATCTGCAAACCTAAAACAAAGCAAGACAGTGCTCATTCGTCGATTCATTTATTTCATTCGTTTTCAGTAACTGATTTATTGTGCACAAGGTCATGATGGAACAGGAGTCCATTCCTGCATCATTCATACTCATTCACACCTAGGGGCAATTTAGTGTAGCCAGTCCATGTTGCTGTGAGATGAGAGGAATCCAGAGAACCTGGAGAAAACCCAGGCAGACAAGTGGAGAACACAGACAGTAACAGGTTCAAGCTCAGGATTGAACCTGTTATGAGGTGGAAAACCATCACCGTGTCACCCACTGTCTAGGGTATCTTTACAAAGGTATGTGTAAACAACTCTAACTACATTACTTTGATTTGCGTATGCAAATAATGCAATTGGTCATAAAGCTTAGAATCCTATGAGACCCCATAAATAGGCTACGTACCTGGTTCTCCTTTCTCTCCTTTATTTCCAGGCCGCCCATCTGTCCCAGGAATTCCTTTTTGTCCTGCTACACCATCCTTCATGCGACAGTTATCCTGGCAGAGACTAAAGGACAAAAGCCCAGCCACCAAGACAGCTCCAAACAGACTGACTGCCAGCTGCATTCTGAATAATCTAAAGAGTCATGGAGGATAAATAACCATTAGAGAGTAAGTTAAGCAAAATGATTTCTTGTAAATCATCCAATATTCTGATCATGTGTGTTCTCAATTGTCACACCAATGTAAACGGCTGTTTCACACTCACCAGTACCGCAGTGTCGGTTTTATGATTCAGACTTCTTCTCCTCTCTTTACTTGACATGAGGAAGAGTCAGTATTATGTCATAGCAACGAGACAAAAGTCCAGTTGTTTCGATTCCCCAATAAAATAGGAACATGGTTTTAGGAAAACAGGACAAATGTGCAGATACGTGTGAAAAGCTGCTTCTGCTTCTCCATCTCTGTTTAGCAAAGTCAGCGATGTGGACTTGTCCTCACGGCAAAGGTCAAAAATAATGTGATTTGAATTCTTTCCCAACTATATTGTGAATACCAGAAAGCCAGCGCAAAGAGATATTTTACCAGAATTTATTTTGTTATTTTGTTCCATCCAAAAGCATGAACATTTATCTACTCAACTGCAATACTCTACAGTCTTAGATAACTGGTGTTATCTAAGAGAGGGGGATCATATTAACAGCTGAACATCGTAATAACCAAGTGAGCGATGGATTTATGTTCACATTTATTAACCTCTTATGCCTCTTTTACATTTCCAAACCCTAAGGTAACTTATCCAGTAATTACAATTACGACAAAATGATTATGCTTGTATTAATTTATAATAGCAAGGACTTGAAGTGTGAACAGAGGACATGAAAATGAACGTTTATTGCATGAGTTTAGAAATATGGGTTATGTGGTACTTATACTCTACCACAGTGGGGTTAAATTATTACATATTTGACAGTAAAGCAAATCACAGGTTTACATTAATGCAGTCATTCTTGCTTTTAAAGTAACACTTAACTCACAGTTGAGTAATATTCATATTTTTAAAAGTGTTTTTTAAATCATTGATATGCTGAAAGTTTCTGTAAGGAGACATTTAACATTAATGGAAGGAGTCACCAGTGTCAGGGCTTTGTAACAGGTTAAGGTAAAGGAAAAAGTCATTCTTAGTTTTTTATCCATGTGAAACTCATGATATACCTTCAACAGAAAGTGAGGGAAGATTATACTATATATCTGTAGCCTCTGTAGTGTTTGTGATAACAATAATTAGCTTGTTTGGCAGACATTCCACCTTAGATGTCACTATAAATGGACATCATCTTAAAAACATTTTGAAAATTGTTTTCATGAGCAAATTGCTGCATTATAAGAGGAATAAAACATCTTTTTTATTCTTTTTTTTTTATATTTAACAACGTGCCATTGTTGGAAAATAATCAACTTCAGAGTGTTAACAGCAAGAAGCTGAATCGTATCACCCTGCTGTTGATCTTTTTCCTCACTGGCAATACACATGTCCATCATTCTTGATAAACATCGACACGAGACTCTGAGTTTTTTCTTCTTCTTCCCAATCTATAACACCAGTTAAGGGTACAGGTTCTGTTCGGTTCTCCATCTCATAATAGGGGCAGACCTTAAGGTGCTCAGACATTGGTGGGAACTTGTCCAAGCACCAGTTATGCACAGGGGAAAACAAGTTGCTGAATTCCCAGACCTAAAGGAATTTGGAAATATCTATTAGCACCTCTTGACTTAGTTATACAAATGTAAACATAGCAAATGCGTGAGATTATTATGTTAGGGTCAAAGTAAAATCTGACCTTAAGTCTTGTTCTCCAGCACCATCCACCATGTGAGTAGATTTTTTTCTCCCACTTGAGTGAGACCATGCCTCTTTCTTGCAGCAAAATTCTGCACACCTCTCTCATTAACCTGGATACAAGTGCTAGCTGAGATAGCGTAAAGCTGTCCAGAAACCCAGCAATGTGGATGAGAACCTCAAAAGGCAACTTGCTCAGAGCATCCTGGTTCCGTGCTCGCTTCCTCTCCATAGTCACTGATGGCACACCTTCATAGAGAATGGTTGAAACTTCGGGTCTGAGTGTGAATGTGCTGAGGTCTTTATTGTAGGAGACCGTGGCTTTGTGTGTAAAAGGCCGGAGGCATCTCTGGCTGAAGGTGCAACCCAAATAAGCCAGAGGGCACCTGTGTTCAAACCAGCCATTTAAACAGAACTGAATATCTGAGTGAACATTCTTATAGTGAGAAGAAAACTCATCTCGTCTGTACGAATGGCTGCAGAGGTATGTGAAAGCAGAGCTACATTTGTTATGTCTATTGGTGACACTCTCGGTTTGTATCTGTACATGAAGCTGCAAAGCCCTATCTGCTGTTAGATCTGCCAGAGATGCATCTGCTTTGAAAGGAGCAGAGTAAAAGTCATATGTCTGAGTTCCTTCATCCTTAAGAAGTGCATCTGCAGAACTGGACTCTGCAATAAGGTGTCCTCTGAGTTCCTTCTCCAGAGAACATAGAAGGGTTGCTTGAACCTCATCCCATTTTGGCATGTCCCCCATTTCATGGCCCAGGTCGGCTGTGTCAACAGCCTTGGACTCTTTTTTGTAATGAGAAGGATTGCGTATATGACTTGGCCTTGCCTTGAAGCTGGTGGGAATTTTGAAGGTTCGCACAATTTTGATCTTCATCGGTTCCAAATGTTCATATACAATTGTCTTCTTTGGACGTGTGTCGCATGCGAATAAGGATGCTGCTATCAGAAATTTTTCTTCATCCATTTCATATGGATTGAAATGTGGCATATAAGTAAGTATGTCTGAATTCCCAATTTGTGATTCTGTCTCCTCGTTAAGGATCTCCAGTTTGCTTGGATTTGCTTGGGGTTTGAGCTCTCTGCTACTGGAAGCAGGGTTTGTGCCTAATGACTTAACGGTTTGCTTGCAACCACTGAGCTCCATACTGAACATCTTCTCCCAGGTGTCAAACCTACTGATGCCTGTCACATTAGTGTCTTTTGCTATCGCCTCTCTCTCTTCCTGAGTTAACTCCCTCTCCGGAGGTTCAAAGTCTGAGACAGCACTTATAGATATAGGAACATCTTGCGCATCTTTAGATTCCCCTCCAACAGCTCCCTCAAGCTCTTGAGGAACAGGTTCCTCCTTGATCTTTTCAATCAGTTCAGGAAAAAGAGCCTTCATTTTGAGGGATTGAAACAGATGCTCCTGGTCCCGCAGTGCCGTGGAAAGGTCCAGAGGTTCCTGGGTGTAGTTCTCCTTCAAGATATTCTTGTAGAACTCAGGAGGGTCTGTCTCTTCAAGGGGCCAGCGGTTCCACTCCATTGAGCAGACCACCACACTAGCAGGACACACTTCCAAGTGTTTGGCCAGCTTTGAGCGACACATAGTTAAAGGGCAGCCATAGTTGGCATTGATGCAAGGCACTTTCTCATTAGGACACAGCAATATGTGTTCATCCTCTTTGCACATGTGAAAGGAGGCGCCACAGAGCAAGCGGCAGTTGATGATCATGCATGATACAGAGACCTCTATTGGAACCTTACAGCGTCTGTTGTGGCAGCTCTCACAGTGCCTGTGAAGTTTGGATCCTGAAGTCTTTTGTCTTCCCTAAAATAATTGTCAACAGAGAGCCATATCAAAGCATGCTGAGTTTGATTTCTATGCAATTTTATTTTCTGAAACAAAGATTTGCCACTTACCATATCTAAAAAATCAGTGGGGCAATCAAAGCTTGATCATGTGAATTTCTGACAAGAAGTCTGTCTATCAAAATCTGAAGGGGACCTCATGTGTGAACCTTAGCAAAAATGATCCAGTAACATTATAAAACACCAACTCCCTCATGTGGCAGAAAACGAAATAAAACTCATCAATATACCAAAACGAAAAATAAATAAAAAAAATCACACACCCTACCTAAGGTACAATGCATAAATCTGGCACACACATGCATGCATTATAAGTCTGACCTTACAATATGAGGTTAACATGGCAAGAAAATATATATCATGATAGTATCAGACTTGCAGGTCAAAATGCAGGTTGTCCTACTGCGGGTCAGTGTTCTGCTTGTGTCCTGCTTTGTTGCTGTTAGACTGAGGACACTTATATCTGCTGTGTGCCTGAATGTTAAAAATAGAAAAAGGCTGGCACAGTGAATGTATAACGTGACAAGACTGCTGCAACATGGAGTCTGGTTACAAGTCATCAGTTGCTCTGAATTCCAGGTCGGCAGGTCAGACAGAGCTCAGTGTTATCAAACACGGTGCTGAATCCAGAGTTGTAGAAGATCATTTGCACGTTTTACCACCTTTATTATTTTCCAAAGATTCCCAAAGCTCTTATACAGACCCTGTTTACATAAATAAGTTATTTCGCAAGTGTACTAATGTTAATAGCAGAATATTGGAAATATTCTCTACATGCCAATAGAATGTCCAAAATGATCCACCTTTTCCCCTTACATTGTTATATTACTATGTAACACAATTCCAGTGCAGCACAGCACTTAAACCTTGAAAATAATACAGTTTGTCACTTCAATATTAGGTATTTACCACAGCACTATCAAAACTGATCAGAAGGTATTGATTCATTTTTTTTATAACAGCAGCTCTGACAGTAGTGTTGACTTCAGGACATGTTACAGGTTTATATTAACACACTCCTTCTAATATGTTATTGTTTTACAGCTCATTCACAAGGACTTCACGTGATGTCCAAAAGTATGTAGACACCTGAGCATAGCACCCATATAAGGGTCTTTGCAAAACTGTTGCACACAATTGTCTAGAATATCTTTATATGCAGTAGCATTAAGTTTTCCTTTCTTTGGGACTGGGGGGCCCAAACCTGTCCAGCATGACAATGCCCCTGTGCATGAAGTATGATGGTTTGTCAAGGTTGGTATGGAAGAATTAAGATGGCCTGCACAGAGCCCTGACCTCAACCACATTATCCACCCTTGTAATTAAGTGATACCTTGCATCAACTAGACATTCTTTGAGCCCTCGTGGCTGAATGAGTACAAATCCCCCATAGCCATGCTCCAAAATCTAATGGAAATACTTCCCAAGAAAATTGGAGGCTGTCATAGAAGCAAACCCCACAATATTGCCCATTACTCAGGTGTCCTTTTGACCGAATAACTGATAAAGAATTCAAAGAACAAATCAGGATCACTGATGTGGTGGAACTTCTATGAGAAGATATTTATTTAACAGTCATGGAAGATGACTCCAGTGTCAGTGATTTCAGTCATGGTCAAATCTTCAGGATAAAGTTGAAGACACCAGAAATCATAGTGTTCGGCATGGAACGTAGAACAGATAGGTGTCTGTGGGAGATCTTCCAGTGGATACTCTTGATTCATCAGTTACAAGGGGCCAGTGAGGTGAGATGTGATACAATCTATTAAACTCAATAATCCTTTCATTACTATTTTACCAAAACATGGACCTCATTAAAACTTAGGAAACAGTACATTTCAGACTGACACAAAACATTAACCTCAACATTTATCCTAAAATGTTCTAGCAATCTCTCTACACTTTCATTTTCATCTAATATAATGTAATAAATACACTTATAAAAATCACAAAACAAATCAAGCTAGTAATCATGTTAATGTTAGCTCTGCTCCATAAACTGTGTGACTAGACTTTTCCGAACCTTTGAATCTTCGTTGTTTTTCCATATGCTGGCCAGGGGGAAAGGCTTAGTTTTGGGTTCTGTTTGGAAAAATGGACAGCGCTTAAGGTGCTCGGCCATGGGAAGAGTGTCACCAATACACCAGGTCTCCACTCTGCTGAACAGACTGCTGAACTCCCAAACCTTAAAATGATTAGGGAGGGAAAAAATTAAAAGAATCATCATTCAGAAGTGATGATTAATAAGTACTGATAAATATACATAATACTGTGCTTATAACTATGCTCATTGTTACTTTTTGGCTTGATATATACATCAGATCCTTGAGTATTGGCCAACAACTGATATTGTTCTAATGGTGATGTAGACAACCAAAGTCCAACTAATCCAGGACACGGAAGCATGTCTACTTGCCTGTCAATGAGATCACGTCCAAATTCCAAGTACCCCTCATTGGAGAGGGTGGAGTCTGGCCTGATCCACCTCCTCCTTCCTGGCTGAAGTCAAGCCAAAAGTTCAGGAACTGGAGACAACTCATTTCAGGCTGGATAAGTGTGTTTAGGGGTCAGGCTTTTAAGAGGAGTTGGATCAGGTCTACTGCCACCCACCCCATGGACATTTGTTTTTGTAGAGCGACCTATCTTGCAAATTCAGAAACCTTTGTATTTTGCACTAGCAATCAGGTGTTTTAGCCTAGCCTGGGTGTTTTGAAGGTGTAGCTTTAGTTGGGATTCAAAACAGCTTGCTTCAACTAACGTCTGCAAAAATTTTAAAGCCAGAATGCAAGCTGCTCTTAATGATTATCTGATATTTATGTGCTTGGCTATTGTGTTTTCTTAAGCAACATATGAATGTCCTAAAACAGTATTCATATTCATCATAAAAATACTTACTATGGATGATTTCCACTTGGCTCCACCATGAGAGTATTGCTTTTTCTTCCATTTAAAGCTGACCATTCCTCTCTCATGCAGGAATGTGGCACAGACATCTCGGAAAAGTTGGGACACCAGGGCCAGTTGGGAAAGAGAGAAGCTATCAAGGTACCTTGCGATCTGACGCAGAACATCAAAAGGAAGATTACTGAGAGAATCCTCATATCCAACTTGTGCTTGCTGTGCTTGGACCATTTGAGAATCAGCTGTAGGAGGCTTGGCAATATCAGGTCTGAGTGTGAAGATGCTAAGGTCTGGGTTAAAGCAGACTGTAGCTCTGTGTGTAGATGGCTGGAGTCGTATCTGTCTGAAAGTGCAGCCCAGATAAGCCAGAGGACACCTCTCCTCGAACCAGCCATTCAAAGAAAACTGGATATCAGAATGCACGTTTTTAAAGTGAGACGCAAACTCATCCCTCCTGAAGAACTTTTCACACATAAACGTGAATGCTGAAGTAGTTTTGTTGTGTCTAAGTGTCACGCTCTCTGTATCGGTCTGGAGATACAGTTTCAAATCCCTGTCTTCTGTAATATCAGCCAAAGTGGCATTGTATCTAAATGGAGCTTGAACAAAGTCATATGTTTGAGTGGCAATATCAATATAAAGTCCATCTGTGGCCACAGATTCACTGATCTTGTGTCCCCTGATCTCCACTTCGGCAGCACACAGCAAAGTTGCAAAAATCTCATCCATCTTCTGAATGTCCTCCTCTGTAGACAAACCCAAATCAGACGTGTCTACGGTCTTGTCCTCAGTGCGCACCCGGGTGGCGGGATCTTTAAACTGGATACGTTTGTGTCTGTAACTAGTGGGAACATTAAAAGAACAAAGGGTTTGGACTGGTATCGGTTCCAGGCTTCCGTAAACAAAATCTTTCTCCCTGGGAGTGCAAGCTTCTATCTGGCCAAAGGCGAGCAGCATCCGCCCATGGTGAACTATATACATGTTGTACTCTCTTGGATTTACCTCTCGACTAAGTCTTTCAAGAACACCTTCTTGCCAAGGAGCAAAGCCAGTCTTAGAGAAGTCTTTTTGGACAGTATCTCCTCCATGTCGTCCATCCTCCACTGTTGCCTTAGCAGTTTCTTGTTTATCAAGAGTAGATGGGTTAATTGAACCTTTAGTTGGTTTCGTCTTGTCTTTTTGAGCTCTTGTTTTTAATTCTTCTTCCTGGGCCTGCTTGCAGCCCCCTCTTTCCTTGCTAAACATCTTCTCATATATGTTGTATTTCTCTTTATCCACACTGAGATCTTTATCAACAGACTCCTGCACCTGGACATTAACAGGGCCATTTACTGAGACCTCACCTCGCATGCATTCCCCATAGCTTCCATTAAACCCAAAGTCACCCCCTGCTGCCTCATCTTCTGCTTCTACTTCTGTCGGAATAGGTTCTTCGGGGTCCTGCATCAGCTGAGGAAAGAAGCTTCTCATTTTCAGCCTGCTGTATATCTGCTTCTGATCTCTGAGAGCCATGGACAGGTCCAGAGCTTGATGCTCATGAATATCCTTCATGAGGCTGCTAGATAAAGGTGACTTTATGTTCTCAATGGGCCAACGGTTCCACTCCATTGAGCAGACCACCACACTAGCGGGACACACTTCCAGGTGTTTGGCCAGCTTTGAGCGACACATGGTGAAAGGACAGCCATAGTTGGCATTGATGCAAGGCACCTTCTCATTAGGACACAGCAATATGTGTTCGTCCTCTTTGCACATGTGAAAGGAGGCACCACAGTGGAAGCGGCAGTTGATGATCATGCATGACAGAGTGAGCTCTATGGGAGCATTGCAGTATTTGCTGTGGCAGCTCTCGCAGTGCCTGTGCAGCCTCTTGCCTGATGCTGGTGCTGACCTCCTATATCTGCTCTGAAATGGCAAAGCAATGCAGAAGAGATGCTAATAGCACGATTGAATTAGGTGTTAAGTAATGCCTTACTCAGGCTCTGACCCTACTGCAGCTCCTGTGTAAGCACTTTGTAATAGTCAACAAATGGGAAAAACTTCAGAACAGAGGAAATTTTAATTTCCAGTTTCTTGGTACACACACATACACACATACATATATATATACTCAGCAAAAAAAGAAACACCCCTTTTTCAGGACTGTGTATTTCAACAATAATGTTGTAAAAATCC
>JAQLOM010000011.1:8529444-8546847 GCA_030068315.1 Chrysichthys thysi | reverse complement strand
CTTTCTTGCTTTTTCAGCCATTTGTTGCCCCGTGCCAACTTTTTTGGGATCTGTAGCAGGCATCAAATTTGAAATGTGCTCATTTACTGGATAAAGGTGTACAATTTCCCAATTTGAACATTTGTTATGTTATTTATGTTCTGTTGGGAATAAAATATTGGCTCTTGTGATTTAAAAGTCTGTTAGATTTCAATTTATTCAACTTTAAAGAACGTCCCAACTTTTCTGGAATTCGAATTGTGTGTGCGTGTGTGTGTGTGTGTGTCTAGCATTATTTAAACCATTTGAATAAAATTTGTTTTAAAAAAGACAGGTTGATAATGGACTCTCATTTTAAAAATTTTATATAATAAATGATAACAGGTATGAATCAGTTTTGTGGAAGTTCTCCAATATTATATGTAACCATGTTGGGCCACAGCATACCACACAATTGTATACACAATTTGATATAGGTATTATTAAACCCTTTTAATTACCAAACTACATTGTTTTTCTGTGAGTGTTTCATAATCTGGACTTTCTCTAATGCCTAAAGGAATATTTTATATTTAACATGTGATATCTACATATTAAATAAGTTCTTATTTACATTTATGGCATTTAGCAGACACCCTTTTCCAGAGGGGCTTACGTTTATCTTACTGTATTTATACAGCTGAGCAGTTGAGGGTTAAGGGCCTTGCTCAAGGTCCCAGCACCAACAGACTGGCAGTGCTAGGATTTGAACTCACAACCCCCCTAGCAGTAGCCCAATATCTTCATACCAAGTTTGGTTGACTTTTGCTATGGGTTACATCTGTTAAACCTAACAGGAAAACAGTCTAACATCAAGGAAGGAATCATTTGTCTAGACTCAAATATTCTGGGTCTATACCAAAAAGGAAACAAAATAAACATACCATCTGTGCCTCTGTGAAAATGATTTTCAGCAGCTCCTTGAAACAGAGGACACTTTTTTTAGTAAAGGAAACATTTGTTCTGAATGTCCTGTCTGTCTGTTTATCCTGACTACTGACAAAATTTATGAGCAGCACAAAATTAAAGTAATTATTCCTAATTTTGAGATGAATGAAACTGGCTCTCTGGCAGATATGTGAGAAGAGATAACTTACCTTAAATGATGTTAACTAACTCTCTGAACTCTCCAAAGTGCTTACCAACTGTAGGAATGAAAGTCAAGTTATAAATAGTCTGCACTGCTTAGTATCCCAAGTTACATGATCGCTGAATGTCACAGAGTCATGACATGCATCATTGTATTTGATTGGTCAGGTCTAGTCTATCAGGTCTAACATTGGTGTGTTTGCATGTTGTTGTTGTTGTTGTTTTGTTTGTTTGTTTGTTTGTTTTTATCTTTGATCATTTCAAGCAGAAAGATCCAGCTACTTTTATTAAGCGCCTGCAGTTTGACAGTGAATATTCTTTAAGTAGTCCTCTAGATGGCAGTCCATCCTCTAAGTTTATGAAAGAGTCATTCAAAGTACACTAATCAACAAAAAGGTTCTATATGGCATGCTACACTTGGGGGGGGGGGGCGGTTGCTCCTAAACTTTATTTTTCCTTCACACTGTGGTGGTACTCTAAAGGGAACATTTATTATTGTACTTTTATTTTGCATCTTTTACCTGGAAAGGTGCATGTATCGTACCTTTAAAGTTTTACTCTAAATGCTTTAAAAAATGTAAACAAGTGGTTCCTATAGTCCAGTTATGTACATTCATTTTTTACATTCAAATACACAGTATTCACATTACCACCTAATAGGTACAAACTAAAGTTAGACAAAAAGACTACAGGGACAAGGAAAAACACAGTTTATTACCCTTTTTTTCTGGGTTTCTTTGATTTGCCTTCAAGTGGAAAGCTTAAAGACAGGCCCGGCTCTACAGAGCGGCCAGGATGGGCCTGGCCCACCCAATCACAAGTCTGTCCCACCCACCTAAGGGGAAGAGAGAAATTTTAAAATGTGTCATATGTCTTTTATATTTTTTATTTGAATTCAAAGCTAATCTTTGTATAATATAGCATAAATTGCCATGTTTGGCAGTATGTTGAGCAAAACCTCATGCTTATTTTGTGATATCATTATATTATTATATATTATACATATACATTACATATACATTATATTAAAACTTTGGAATTCTTTACCTCCAGACATCAGAAATATTAACTGCTTTTATACCTTTAAGTCTAGACTCAAGACTCACTTGTTTAAAACTGCATATTCTACTTAATCTTCTTTTCTCTCTTGTATTCTTTACTATATTTGTTTCATGCTGTCTGTTCCTGTTTTATTTTTATTTTTTGTAAATTTGTGCGGTGTCTTTGAGTGCTGTTAAAGGCACCTATAAATAAAATGTATTCTTATTATTATTATTACTATTAACATCATTATTCCATTGTATCTATCTATCTATCTATCTATCTATCTATCTATCTATCTATCTATCTATCTATCTATCTATCTATCTATCTATCTACCATTTATGAACAACACTACCCTCAAATTTGTATGATTTTCTCATGGTAATAGGTTCAGATATACTACGACTACTACTACTAATGATTATAATTATGATTGTTATTATTATTGTTGTTATTGTTATTATCATTGTTATTATTATTATTGTTGTTGTTGTTATTATTGTTATTGTTGTTGTTACAAAGCACTACAAAGCTCTCAGGAAGACCTTTAACCCTTTAAAGTGCTCAGTTGTCACCTGTCTCAACTGTAAAACTGCAACTCTGGACAAAAACACCAACCAAATGAGTAAAAAGTGAATGCTCAGTGGGAAGCTAAGACCTCTTAACCTTAAACACCCTTCACTTCAGCACCTGGACTGGATATGTACATGTCATCTTCTTATTCGGCTCCATTCCATAAAGTCTCTCAGAAAAGGTCAACACCTAATGAACAGCCCACTTTCCCGTCAAATAATTTCATATTAATAAAAACAGCTGTGCCCCACGCTTCCTTCGTGTTATTTTAATCATGAATAAGCTTCTTTATCCGGCCTCGGTGCACTGGGAGCACGCCAGTAGGAGTCCCTGCTGCTCTTATAGCTATCTCCAGCGCTCATTGTTTTTCACCACCCGTTTCCCGGCGAGCACAGATTTCTGCACGGTGATTGGCTAGAGCGTTATATTCAGGCCGTCAAATCAAATCAGAGGACTGGTCGGAGGTATAAACTGCTAACGAATCAAAACTAGGAAGCCGGAACGCTTTGAGCCAATCAGCGTATGGGAGGCGGGGTTTGTCGGAAAACGAGTCGGTGAAGGAAAATAACGTCTCCTAGTGATGGAGAGGGAAACAACATGCCGGAAGTAGGCTTTCTGGATACGGAGTTCCCAGAGTTGGAAAGGTAACTGTAAGTCGTAAGGAGGAAGGAAAAAAAAACGGGAATTGACGAGAGTAGGAAAAAGAGAGGGGACGGGACCAAACCGAGTACGAGCGTTTGGTGGTTTTGTTGCATTTCCCTTCAGGGCTGCAGTTAGGAATACGATGGGATTACCAGCTCTGGAATTCAGCGACTCGTTTCTGGACAGTCCCGACTTCAGGGATCGGCTGAAATGTCACGAAATTGAGCTGGATCGCACGAATAAGTTCATCAAGGAGCTCATTAAGGATGGAAACATGCTGATCAGCGCGCTGAAAAGTAGGTCCAAGCCCGGCTCGGTCATCACAACACTGAGATGTGAAGCCGTGCTGCCGAGTTGTTCTTTTAAACAATGAATGAGATCATTCCAACAGTGAAAAAAGTCGTGTTTTAGAGTAAGCCGTGCTTTTAATTTTTCATGCTTTGGAAACTTTGTGGTTGTGTGAACGCGTTAGATTAAAGATATAAGGGGGGGGGGGTAGTTTTTATGCACTTTTGCTGGAAATAAATGAAGATAAGTTTCCATTCATTTCATTATTAATTGAAAAAAAAAACAAGAGTCATATTTTAGCTTTGCAAACGTTACTTTTCCCACAAAAAAACCCAACTATAAATTGTATCTGGAAAATGTTTGTACTGTGTGTCAGTAAAGAAAGCAACATATTAACTAAGAGACCACTTTTCAGACAAAAATCAAACAAAACAAGCAAACAAACAAAACTATAAATTGTGTCTGGAAAATGTTTGTACTGTAGGTCAGTAAAGAAAGCAACATATTAACTGTAAGAGACCACTTAAAAAAAAATCTTAATGAAGGCTCCTGCGTTTTGTTGCAAAAAATAAATGAATAAATAAATAAATAAACACGTGCAGCAGTCAGAGTCTCCATTAGAGCTGTGGCAGATTCTCCAAGACGCTCAGAAAAACCTACAGCTCATTTCTTATAACAGAGTGGTTCCCAAACCTTTTCAGGACGAGACCCAAAAGAGAAAATACATCAATACAAAAATACATCAGGAATACTCATAACGTCTACAATTCCACAAAACACAACCAACTTGCCAAGTGGTGTCCCAATAAATAAAGACTGGCGACCCAGTTTGGGTCACGACCCTTACTTTGGGAAACCTTGCCTCATAAAACTGCACACATTGTACCTGGGATTATTATTTATTTAACCCTGTATCACCCCGAGGTCATATTAGACCCTAATTGTTATTTCTCTCTTATATTCTACTCACCCATTGGTTGGTGGACATTAGTGGACATCCCAGGAGCTCTCAAAGCACCACTTCATAACATTTAGTAGGAAAGGGCTAATTCCAAAAAAAAACAAAAAAAAAAAACAAAACACCAGTTTTTGGGTTCACTGAGTCCGTCTGATTATTTTAGCCAATATAGATATTTTTCCTATTATGAGAAGGTGGTCTGAGTCTTCCAGGGTTAAGAAAAAACAAAGGGTTGTCCGAGCAACTATTGAGTTTGTTTAGTTTATTCCTGTTCACTGCACATTGTAGTATTATTCTTTTACGTAGAAAGATTTAACTTCATTATTTTTGACGTCGCATTTACTTTGCAGCGTTTCTTTGCATCGGCCTAAGATCTTTGCACAATACTGTATATATAATTATTATTGTTACTGAACTAATTATGCATATGCTTTGGCTTCCACCAAATAATAAGAATCTAGAGGCATAGAGGCAGTATTGACAGTAGGGTTACGTTACACACATACACACACACACACACACACACACACACACACAAACACACCACATCTAAACTGTCAACCACCTCAATGTTTTGTGGCTTTTTTTTTTTTTTTTTTTTTTTTTTTTTTTTTTTTTTTTTTTGAGTTACAGATTGGACAAGTGATTGAACGCAATCAAGAATACTGATTCATTCGGTTTCAAAACCTGTTTTTCTGTATGAACGCGCCATATACTAAATTAGAAAATTGAACAACATATTCTCAGGGATGTCATTATTATAATAATAGATTATATCCTTGAGCTTCATAATGGAATAATGGACTAAATAATCCCTCGCATAAGACCCGATGTATTAGTCATCTTGCAGTGAAAGAGATAAATGAATCAATATTTCTTCAAAAGGCATCTATGCAGACCCAAGAATGATCACCATTCCTATATCTAGACAGTTAAAAGCATGCAGGCATTTATCTTGTGTAATAATGCATTATTTATATATGCTGTGTTAACCTTGCAAAATGCACTTGCAAAAAGGTTAAAGATTCTTGACGCAATAAGAGTCTTTATTTATCCCTCTAGTGGAACCTCTAAAGTTTATATGTAGAATCTTACAAATGAGTATTTTCCTATAAAAATGTTTCCAAGAGGATCTTTTTTTTTAGGAAGCCAAGAACTCTTAACTATTTGAAGAACGCCTCTTGTTTTTAGATGCTTTGCCAAGAGTTGTAACTGCAAGGTAAATCACAGCTATATATTCACGCACTTGTTGTAATATTTTGTTGTTTCTATGCTAACAGCTCATTCTGGGACTTGTATCATGGATGTCCCACATAAAAAGAATTTTAAAATGTGCATAATGCGTGATATGGTGTGGTAAGTTGATAGGTTTTCTGTGGGTAAATGTGTACTTATGCTTACCATACACCAGACTTTGAATAGACTCTGGAAAGACCTTTATCACAGTCTGACATGCTCTCACATCTAAAGACAAAAGAGTTATCTAAAGACTTATGCTGGGCTTACACCAAACTTGTGAAAAAGTTTATCTATGATTTTGCAGACTTAAGACAGCTCCCCGTCCACATTACACTTAACAGTGAAGATGAGGGGAGTGCACCACAACCCTAACAAAACTCTCATGAGTTAATTCCGACGTCGGACGTTTGTGTACAACAGTGAAATCGCTCGATCGCTTGATTGCTTGTTTGGTGGAAGTCTAGCATTAGCATTTTTTGAAGTGTTCAACCTCTGTAACCATGAAAAGTAAAACTGTATCTTTAAAGTTTTCCAAAACAGGAACTTCTTCCTTTGTGTTTATTCTCTGTAGTCTGACATGATGCATTGTTTGTCTTATTAAAAGAGAAAAAATTGAGTCTAATGAGAAAACTGCTCTTTTAGCTGCTATCATATGAGTGATAACAGGAACTACCTTGCTTTGTGGATGCTCCATAAGACTGCATGCAACTTTAAATGGGTAAAAAATATGTGTGGGCTTTAATAAATAATAATGTAATAATGTAATTGTAGCATGCAAGAATAATGCGAATTTGAGCTTTCTCGAATCACTAACATGGATTGTGGAGAATATCTTACGACGCACCTTCTAACATCTCAGCTACCTTTTAGTACATCGTTTTTGTTCCAAACTGTGTCAGATTTTTGCATTTATGTCACTGTCACTCCAAATATGCATGCATTTTCCTTGTGTGGAAACATTCCTAGTGACATTATTATAGTTAAAAGACAAAAAAAAAACATTTTCACTATTTTGGGGCAAATTTTCTTTAAGTTTGATGCTTTGGTGACTGAAGGAAAAACTGATTTACAAAGTCTGTGTAGACGTGACTTTTAATCGCTTTCCTTTTTGGTGTCCTTCAGCCTAAATCACCTTGACTGTTCAGTTCTGATTAACTTGACACTGTGTCACAAGGAACAATGGAGCAAATTATGTTTAACAAATCCTCCCTCAGGGTACACAGATACTTCCTTATCAAAGAAAGAGAAAAGAATGCTGTTTAACCGTTATGTCTCGCTCAGGGTAAAACACATTTTATATCTTTTTTTTTCTCTTTTTTTTTCTTTTTTTTGTTCAAAAATTGAATCAAAAAGGTTTGGGATACATAAACGTTTATGTGCTTGCTTCAAGTTTTTATGATATTTTCTCATTTCATTCATTTTAAACACATTATCTGTATGACAGAGATGATATTTTGGATTTATTATATTATTATATAGATAAAGATATAGATATTTATTCTGCCTATCTGTAAAGATGCCACACATTATCATTAAGAAGAAGAAAACCATTATTTTTCGCATATACATTACATCACAGCATCGTTCATTTTTAGGAATGGAGGTCGGAGCCCAGCCGACAGGGTTAAGGGCCTTACTCCAGGGCCCAACAGTGGCAGCTTGGTCGTGTTGGGGCCTGACCGTCTGACCTTCTAATCAGTAACCCACTGCTTTAACCACTGAGCTGCCACTGCACCAGAAGTATACCAGTGTTTTTGCCCAGTTTCAAACCCGGGCCTTTTTGCACGTGAGGCAAACATGATAACCACTATACTACAGAAAGATTCGGTGTGCACTAATTCTTTTGTAAAACTCTGTTCTTTGGTCATGTTTGCTATGGTAGAAAACAATGACTGGTGATTATGAATTTGAATTCGAACCAAATGAGGTCTATTCTCTAAATCCGCTATCTTCCCACGACTGCGAACACATTTACAACCAGCAGCATGGGAAACGGTTTTGAAAATAAATTTTCCTCAAGTAAGGAATATAACATGATTACATTGTTTACATCTACTGTTATTTATTGTCGTAGAATATCCAGGAAACAAGTTAGTTCCTAACTATAAGTATGTTATTGCAGCTATAAAGCTGCTCTTTCACCAGTTTCCTTTTTTTTCTCCTCTCAGAAAAAACAATGCAGCTTGTCATGAGAAACTGCAGAAGCTTTAAGTGTTACTTGGACTGTCACAAGGAGAAGGAGACTCCTTCGTTAAATGTTAAATAAGCATCTCTGGACAGAGACCTTCACAATATCGTGTCCTGTCCGACCTGCTGTTATAGAGAATGAATCATCAGTCAGATATGAGAATTTAACAGTGCTGTGGGATAATATCCTTCATAACTCATCGTTCATATGCAGCACGAATATTCCGAGCAATATTAAATCCTAACTTGCTTTGCTATAAATCGAAAGAAATGACGATGGTGAGGGGGAAGTTACGGTTCCTCTTATGTTTTCGAAGTGAGTTTTTTCCCACCCGTCCCAGCTTAAGGTATCCTAACAGCATTTCCAGACTTTTAAGGAAAACCTAAACAAAATGAAACTATGTCAAGAATGTAAACAAATTCTTAGGTAAATCTTAAAAAGCGCAGGCAGTCTCACTCTGAGGTATACATTCCACGCTAATAGAAATCAGCAGCTAACATCTAACAGTACCAAATACGACTCTATAACTGACCGTTTCATTTTGTTAAACACATCATACGTGAACAGAGCTATGTCTAGTATAGGGTTGGGTAATATGGCAAAATGTCCTGTCCTTAGACTTTTTTTAAGCTTGGCTATTTTGGAGCTTCATTGCTTGAATTTTTCAATGTACAATGTAAATTATTATGAATTTCATTTTTTATCATAGATAGATAGATAGATAGATAGATAGATAGATAGATAGATAGATAGATAGATAGACAGACAGAGAGATAGATAAGTTTGATGCATCTGTTGGGGTGATTTCTTTTTCCTTTTTTCATTCCCTCACACTGTCTTCCTTCATTCTTTGCTCTGTTCGCTGCTCCATGCCATGGCAACATGGCTCCTACAGAAACGCCTGCTTCACAGACAAATAGGAAAGTCTCTAGGGTTTACACAGAACGGAGTGGAAAAACAAAAAACACTGAGTAAGCGGCAGGTCTGTAGGCGGAAATTCCTTACTGATGAGAGAGAGGAATGTCCAGACCGGTGTCAGAGGTGACAGAAAGGCTACGGTAATTCGAAGAAAAAAAAAAAAGAAAACACACACTCTATACATCTGTGGCGAGCAGAAAAGCATCTCAGACAGGACCACATGCAGAATCTTGAGGCAGATGGGCTACGACAGCAGAAGACCATATCAGGCTGCACTCCTGTCAGTCAAGAACAGGAATTAGAGAATACAGTGGGTACAGGCTGTTAAGTCTTGGTGAGCCTGTGCCAAGTCCCTTCTGAAAACCGTTATTAGTAGTGTGCATAAATGTCATACTTTTAGTTTATAGCATTGGTCACCAAACCTGGTCACCAACATCTACCTTCCTGCAGGTGTTATCTTCAACCAAATTCTAACACACCTCTTTTAGTTAATCTAGAACATCTTAGGGCAACTAACCCTAACCCTTAGCTAAAGGTACTGCTACCATGATACACACACTCATACCAAAATGTCTCTTTTTTGTCACAGATCTTTCTGCAGCTGTGCAGAAGTTTTCCCAGTCTCTTCAGGACTTTCAGTTCGAATGCATCGGCGATGCAGAAACTGATGATGAGATTAACATTGGTAAGTGACTAACCACCGATTTGTGTGGGATTTCACCCAGTTCTTGAAGCAAGATGATCTGTATGACTTTCCACCATGGAGCTTAGTCACATAATCAGATGATGTGGATACTGAAGCAGTATGCATGTGATGTTTAGCACAGTTTCCATTTTGAACCCACCCCCACTGACATAAGTTCTCTTGTGGCAAATATCCCCAGTGTTACCCTGGGTGACCGTGTTCATTTCAGAACAGCTGCACTCGAATTGACCCCATAGGTGTTAATTCATTTCAGGTTCCTGCAAACACACAATTAAGCTGTATAAGTGACAACTGTGCGCTGAGGGATTTTTACTGCGCTCGCTTCTGTTGCTTCATTTCCATGTTCTCATTCAGAGCCACACAGCTGCCGCAAGTCGCAGACCCGCTGTGTCTGACACACATCTGAAAACAATCCTGCCCATTGGCGCTGCCGCTAGCACCACCACGCACCAGTCTCAGTGGTATTCTGCTCTAAACAGTGATGTCTTTTTATCCCACAAGGACTAAGTGCTGCCTACTGTTTAATATCCTGGAGGTGATGAAGTTTTGAAACAAAGCTCTATAAATCTAATCACAGCACTTCTCCTTTAACATGCATCAGTGGAAGGCACACACTAGCACCTATCAACCAGTTGATCTAAGTTTTCAATAAGTTCAGGGGAGACTCCTGCCTGGTTGGAACGAAAACCTGCACCCACACCAAGACATGCCTGTAATAGACGTACTCTCGTATTTATAAGTACAGAGGAAATTAGTGTTTCTCTATACAGAGCAGTCCATGGAAGTTTGATTAGCGAGTAGCAAATAAGTGTATTTACAGTGTGGTTTTCAACATATAGAGTCATGTACTTTATTAGGCCAATTTACCAATAAATCAGTGGAAAATATTAACCCATTAACTGCCAAATTTTTCTTCTGAAAATTTTCATGTGTTTCTATGAATTTACATCCAAATAGTAACAAAAACATCTCCTTTCAAGAAATATGACTGTTAATATTTCTGAAATTTCAATTTGTAGTCAAAGTCCCAAATGGGGATCATGGCACATGCCATCTATTTTTTATGCCATTCAATATATGATCCCCAAATGGGGACCACGGACGCTAATGGGTTAAGATTGCCGTTTTGTTTTTGTTTTTTTTTTTGTCTCCTTTGCACTGTCCATGTAAAACAATTAACAGCTACGCAGGAGAATTCTCAGAGTCTATTCTCCGGTGTTAACCAAAAATGCTAAATTTAGAACTGTGTTAACGCTACAAAAAATATCGTTAACACCAAGGGAGTCAGTTGCGTCGGAAAGTTGCTTTCGTTGTTATGAAACCACGCTCTGGCGTTAAGCAGACTTCATTTTAAACTATTCACCTGAGTTGTATTATTAACATTTTAGAAAGTGTTAAATTAACACCCCATTTGACCACATATGTTTTGTAGCATAAACACGTCTTGTTCCAACCTTGACATGGACATACATGCCAAGGTGGTTGTTATGGTGACACGTTTCAACGTCTGAACAAAGTATATAGTGGAGCACTAATGTATATATTTGGAGTGCAAGACAGTAATGACGGTCGGTATGCTGCAGGTTTAGCCTTTATGACATTACTGTGCATGGGGCCTTTGACCTTTTAGCAGAAGTGACGAAAGTAGTAACTAAATCATAAAAACATAAGTGGTCAGCTGGAGACCCATGATAGACACTGGTGTAAATGGCACGGTGTCTCAGCTGTTCAATTGTGACTTGATCGCTCAAGACACGTTTTAAAACCAAGTGTAAACAGGGCCTAGGAGTAGCTGTTGAAAGTTGAACTAATGTGAATTGTTTACATACTTAACAATAAGTTAAGTTAAGAAATAGGATGAAAAAAAATGTAAGAAGAGCTGTTTGTGTGGAATTCAGCTTTCTAACACTATAATATAACAATACAGTAAAAAGTAGTTCTGGGTGTGTCTGCTGTATCCAAGCTGTGGACTAAGGCGCAATATGTGATGAGTCATAGTCAACTATATTCTCTCTGAAAAATAGCCCCATGTTTGAAATTCATTCATCCATTCTTCTTCAGTAAACATCAGGATAATGGTGCAGCCTTAGCCCTTTATTAGAATCAAAACGTTTACCGTCGTTATCAGGGAGACAGTTTGAAATTCATACGATGGATCTGGGATTTGACCTCGCGGCTTTCTGGTAATTAGAACAAAACGCCAACCATCAACCCCTACATCCAAGTTCAGTCGCAGTCTGATTCATACCTCTGCTATGTGCTAATATTTCATGGATGCTTGAAAAGCCTGAAATTTGAGCACCCATGCTGTCTCAGTGTTTACGCTTCTCTCGCACATTAACGCAGCTGAAATATGTCATGCTGTGAACGAAGGACTGTTTACTCAGGGGCCTGTGTTAATATCCACAAATGTATAGCCTTGGGACGCATGTTTGGAAGAGCTGAAAGCAAGAGATTAGGACCAGGGGGTCTCAGTGTGGCGAGACCTGGTGTTATCGCCAAACAGGAAAGAGTTGTGTATTCCATACAGGAAGTGATGTCGCTGAAACAGCTCGCTAATCTGCTCAGCCTGAACGACCTGAGATGAAGTGATGTGGTTCAGCATTATCCATGTGGCCTGTGTCAATAATTCTATCATGAGACTGTGTAAATTGGTTTTAGATCTGAGTCTACACTTTCCTCTTATGACATTTCCCAGTGTTTTTTTCCCTGCACGTTGCCCAAGACACTACATTTCACTAAACACTAAACTTGATATCTTTCCATGTGACTGTGGATGAAATGCTTGAGCAGATGGATGTTATGACTGATGTGCTTTTTTTCTAACACACTGAGGATCTGTGCTTCATGCTTATGTCATGTTCCTACATCTCCATTATGCAGTGCAGGGGTTTTTTTTCATATCTACATAAATGTTTAACAGCAGACCACTGATTGTGAATCTCCTCAGCTTACGGATAGTTTCAGAGTGGGTGTAGAGGTTTCAGGTCCGTGTATGTTGCCTTTATTTGTTTCTGGTATCGAAATGAAAATGGAAAAACAGGGAAATGGCTTTTTATGGTATATTTTGTGTTTCTTTAAACACACTCGAACAAGAAATTAGTATGTTTTGGAATAAATTGACTTAAGAACTATATATATATTGAGGTCTTTCAACAGTTTAGAAACAAATATTTGTGAATCCACATATAAAAAAAATGCCCTGTTCTGCGGTTATAATGTTTTCTGTTTTCATTCAAGGAATAATAAAATAGGACCAACGTATCCAGAAATAGGTTTGGGGTGATTCAAATTTTCTTGAATTGCACCCCCTGGAAAATCCCACTGGTATTTTAGCTGATGTATTGTCCTTGTTTGCTGTCACTCTGTTACTATTTTGAAAAAAGCATGTAGTGGTTTATTTTAGCAGTACACACAGGTCAAGAGCTCCACTTAATGTTCACAGCAAAAATCAGAATGCTGAAATAGTGTGATCTCTGTGACTTTAACCGTAGCATGGTTGTTAGTACCAAAGTAAAGCTAAGTATTTCAGACATTGATAATCTTCAGGGAATTTCACACAAAACAGTCTCTGGAGTTTACACAGAATGGTGCGAAACACAAAAAACATCCTGTGAGAAGAAGGTCTGCAGGCTGAAACACTTTGTTGATAAGAGATCATAGGAGAATGACGAGACCGAACTGAGCTGGGTTTTTTTTTTCCTAATCTTTACCCGTCCAGTTTCGGTTTCTCTGTGCCCTTGATAGCTTGGGATTCCTGTTCTTAGCTGACAGGAGTGGAAACCAATGTGGTCTTCTGCCACCTAAAGGTTTGATGTTTTGTGCATGCTGAGATGCTTTTCTGCAACAACAGTTGTAAAGAGTGATTGTTTGTGTTACTAGTATATCCTTCCTGGCTAATCTGGCTGTTTTCCTTTAACTTCTCTTATCAACAAAGCGTTTCCACCAACAGAACTGTAGCTTACTCAATGTTTTGTGTTCCATACCATTCTGTGTAAACTCTAGAGCCTGTTTGCATGTGAAAATCCCAGGAGATCAGCAGTTTCTACTCAAATCAGCCATTTTGCTACCAACATTCATGCCATGATCAAGGTGGTCCTAATAAATTTAACAGGTCACACTAGTGAGCTTAACAGAATTGAAATGATAAGATCTGCTTTTGATAAAAAAAAAAAAATACATGGTTGTATATTTTAATCCTGCTCTGGTACTATGAAAAAAGTCACATTCTTGGTGAAAAACATACTATATATGAACAGAATAACACCACTTTATTACAATATGTTGTTTTCCTTGAAATAATATGGTATGACAATGTGTTATAAAATCCAAATAATATTGCACAACGCTTCATGTGCGAGTTTCCGCTTATTTCACTCCACTGTAGGCAAAAATGTTACTGTTGGCATTGATTGCACAACTAATTTGATTTTCTTGTCACTTGTCTGGGACAAATACAGCATCTCTTGCATTGTCCTGGATGACGCTGTGTGGTGCTTGCGGCTGGTGTGGGTGCCTCTGGAGGTGGAGTTTTGATACAGAAATCCAGCATTGCTTGTGTAACCGGTTTTCACATTTATAATTTCTTGGTTGGTTCATGTCACAATCTCTGTTCTCATGGCATCATCGAAAAATAAATCAAATGCTTTCAACGGTGTGTCTGCTTGACACCCATTCCCTTTCGGCCCTGGTTTCTGTCTGACAATATTTCGCATTGGGGTTCTTCTGACAGTTTTTGGCTTCTGTGACCACACATACCCATCTTTCCGCTTGTTTTTTATTTAGGTTTATTTTTACTTGGGGTCAAATTGGCCCCATAGTACCCGTTGAAGGTACTATGGCGAAGCGAAAATAAACCTAAATAAAAATAAGTAGAAAGACTTTGAAACTATCGAACATGTCACATACTTAGGAAGGCCTTACGAGAAAATACATGGCAGGCAAGGCCACTAATCGTGATAGTTTCCAAATAAAAAACATGGTCCAAAGAGGGCTGGGGTCACATGGACCCCATGGTACCAGAGCAGGGTTAAAGTAGAAATGCATATTTTTACATGAAGTCTCGCCAGTATTAAGAGTACAGTTATTGTATTTTTTTATTAGACTGTTTTTTAGCACCAGTTTTCCCATAACCGCTAATATCATATAACATCTGGTGTAACTATACTGTACATCAAAATGCTAATGAATTGATATGTTAAAATCTAAATACAAAATTAGGACAGAAATGAGAACATACTGTACATTTCTTTGCTGTATAAGTTACGTATGTGATATCTGAATAATTCAAATGTCTCTTTTATCACAGCTCAATCCTTAAAGGAATTCTCTCAGCTATTAAACACAGTTGAAGAGGAACGACGACGACTTGTAAGTAAATATGTTTCCTTGCTTTCCTTGCTCGAATTATATAATCTCATTTCATAATTGTCTTAAATTAGACCCTCAGATGATATTCTGTCATGTGTTGCAGTTTCAACATTAGCCTTTTTTAAATCTCTCATAACTTAAAGCACTTACTGTGTGTTATTTTAGCACTAAAATATAGTGCTTGCGCCTCAGGGAAAAACTGTGGACTATTATAACAAGTGCAAAAGAGTTATGGGAAACACGCTTTGGTCAAACAGATGCTTGCTTTGGGTCATGACTCTTTTTTGGACAGAGAGGAAAACTGCACGTATCAGCAAGCTGCCATGATGCTTTATCATCTTTGGAATGTCTTGGAATTTCTAACGTGTTTGGGTTTTTTCCCAGAGCTTATCAAAACTCAAAAAGGTGGCCCAAGTAGGTTAGTGTGACATCGATTATAGTATTATTACTGTTGTTATTACATAAGTCAAGAAGTG
Organism: Chrysichthys thysi; assembly: GCA_030068315.1. Lineage (NCBI taxonomy): Eukaryota > Metazoa > Chordata > Actinopteri > Siluriformes > Claroteidae > Chrysichthys > Chrysichthys thysi. The sequence continues at coordinate 8,531,338 of JAQLOM010000011.1, read as the reverse complement.
TGAATAAGAGCAAATAGGTTTAGCTGCTTTGAAATGAGGGACAATAGTCCTTGTTACATATTTCTATTTTGAGCATGTGTCATGATCATGATTCATACATACTGCAAAATGGCTGTGGGTAATGACTAATATCTTTCAGTATCGGTCCAGACAAAAGCTCATGTTTGCGTTGTCTTCGAGCATTATGCTACATTGCATTTGTACTCGGAAGTTGGTATCCACGTTCCAAATCAGAAAAGTTAACTGGATTGCCCCCGAAGTCAGATTTCCCGACTCAGAAAGTCAAGGGATCCTCACCAGCCCATAGCTAAAATCCAAAATGGTGGCACCCTGCCTGAACAGTAAAGGAAAGCTGTACTTTATACTGTTTATTAAACTTCTGTCTATTTTTGTCTCCTTTAATCTGCCGTGCACACAGCACTGTCCAACTTTTATCTGTGCTTATATTGATACAGAGTTTTGATGCCTTAAATGCTGCATAGCCTGTTGTTTTCAGGTGGTATTGCTCATTAATGGTTAATAGCTAACCGGTAGTGAGTGAACCTGGGTTCTCCCACCCCGAGAAATTTAATAAAAGGTAATAAAAGGAAGTTGAAATTTCAGTTTCAGTTTTGAATGTTATTTTTTAATAGGGTAAGAATTTGCGATAAAACACAAGTAAAGGACTAAAGAGAAAACACAGTAGTGGTTTTCCTGGAGGTGTCCATATTGGTTTTCCACCTTGTACAAATCCCAGCTCCGGAACCTGACTTGGGGAAAAATCTGACTGTGGGGAAAAAATTCACTTACTCGAACAGCCCTCCTTGTCATTCAGCCATTACTATTTTTGTTGTTATACTTTTGAGCTGGTACTGAAAGTTCATCTCACATAAACACAAAATCCACCCATCCTTCTATTATCTGCACTGCTTCTCTGTCAGGGTCGTGGGGGAGCTGGAGTGGCGGCGAGAGGCAGGGTACAGGTCACCAATCTATCACAGGGCTAACACAGAGACGAAAAGCCATTCACAACTATAGTTGATTCTTTCATTAATGGACTAATCGGGGGGAGAGGTTGTCCGCTGACTTGAATAGGCCGATGATGTGAAGTGTTTTAGTGTGGGGGGTTAAAATAATGGAACTCCAAGGAAAAACACCCCTGAGATCCCTAAAAGTGCTTCCCAAGTACTGTACACATGACAAGCAGCGTAACGACCAACATAAATAGGTAAGTACATTGAGAAAACATTGAGGTGAAAAACACCAAATAATCATTGAAAAAAACAGTATAGCTTCACAGCGACCACAGCTCAACCGACGCTTGTAAACAAATAGTAGCACACACGCCACCGCCACCTAGCAGACAATTGCTGAGCTAATGGACTCAGTTTGCAACACCCGGGATTTTTAAACTTTCGTCCCGGGCATTCTGGCTAATGGATTATGTATTCAGACCAGGAGATTTTGTCTGTCGCATCCAATATCCGTTAATGCGGTGTCCGAAGATGGGAGGATCAACTGTATGGGCAATTGTAGCCAGTTGACCTATTCTCAATGTCTTTGGACTGTAGGAGGAAACCCATGCATACCCAGGGAGAACATGTAAACTCCACACAGAAAGGCTCCAGTCAGTCGTCAGGTTCAAACCCAGAACCTTCTTGCTGTGAGGTTACAGTGCTAGACATGGCACCACTGTGCTGCCTTGAAACGTAAAATCCTTTCTGCAAATGTTTTACTCAGTCCCCATTCATATATTCAGTGATGTCACAGACTCACCCATATTGTCAGTTCAGCCATAGCATTTTTAAAATTTGACCCCTCATTATGACGGGCGGCATGGTGGCTGAGTGGTTAGCACTGTCGCCTCACAGCGAGAAGGTCCTGGGTTCGGCACGGGTGCCTTTCTGTGTGGAGT
>JAQLOM010000011.1:8488308-8511087 GCA_030068315.1 Chrysichthys thysi | reverse complement strand
GTCCCGCTCACAGTTTTCCACATGACTTTACTATACTGAATAAGCGACTCTTTGGTTGTTTTCTTGTGAAGAACGGACTGGTGCTGAGTCCACCTGAAATGTTCAAGCTCAAATCATGCATCAGGAGGAGGACAGACTCCATCGACAAGCGATTCTGCTTCGATATTGAAGTGGTGGAAAGGTATGGTTTCAGTTTCTGCACTTTATTTCTCCCTCAGTTCCTTCCAGACTTTTGCAGGGTCAGTGAGGACATTATGACGTTTACCTTTAGAGGGTGTGGTAGAGAGGGTTTTTTTTTTTTTTTTTTTTTGAAACATTTTTTTTTTAAATATTGCATTTTCCACTTTAATGTTTTCCTTGGCAACGTCAGAAATCTCTCGGGGTCTCCATTCAACATTCTTTTCTCTGCTTCCTTTCTTCTTGCCCTTCATAACTGAAGAAATAACACTTGTCCAGGGATTCTGTTCAGTTCTCTTCAATGTTTCTATAAAGTCCAGCGGTATGTCAGACTTCTCCTGCTTTGTGTTGTGATTGCACGCGTGCTACCACATGCTTCCAACTACCTACAACTCCTTTCACATGCATTTACATCTTTCACTTTATCACATGCTACTTGCTACTAATTATACTGTCAACTCCAGAATTATTGGCACCCTTTGTCGTAAAACAAATAATATGATATAACATATGCGGGTACTACGTGCTTTTAATTTAGCGCACGGTTTTGTCAAATGAACAAATGTTTTCAAGTAGTGCAATTATCTTACACAGAACCATGATTTCAAAATTATTTGTCCCCATGCAAACAATAGTTGAACCCTTGTCTAGAATAACAGCACTGAATCACTTCCTGTAATTTCTAACCAGGTTGAAGATACATATAAATTATTCTGAGGCTGCTTTCACTGTTGTTGTTTTTTTTTTATAACCACCTGCACATATTTTGCTTCTAGACTTAGAGGAATGCAGCCTCTTTTAAAAATCACCACTGCCAGTGGGGTTTTTTTCCCCTCAAAGAGAAGTAACAGAGTTTAACGTTTCAGAAAGTCAAGTTTTTTCACCTCCCCAACAGTGAAGTCAAAAGTTGCGGGTCAAGCAGGATAAACAAATAGGTCAGACAAAGCGCTGTGTCTTTAGTGAGAAATATAACGGGATTTGCATGTTGCATCAAAACTATTTCATTGCTAATATTCCATTATTTCAGTATATCGTTAGCCTCATAGTATAATTGCCTAAGTCCTATTTCAATGAACAATGACTTAGGCAATTATGCTATGAGGCTAACGATATCTAAAAATAATTCTTTTGGGACATTCACCAGTATGCGATGTGAGGTCTGACGTTAACTGTTGCTGCATACAGAAATCACACAAGCAGCTGTTTTCTTGATTTTCTGCCTCCAAAGTTGCTGTACAGCAAAAGCAACCAATGTCCCCAGAGTTACAGATAAACCGATATTTAATGTTGCTAAATCTAATTTAGAAATCAAGACTAGGCTAGTTAGTTAGCCAGTACTGGATTGGACTGGCAAGAGCATGGTTGTTATGGTTTTGTCTCGTTATGGTTTCAGTACACTCTTTACATGAAATGTTTTTTTTCTCCTCCTACCAGTGGAAAAAATGCCTAGTTTGAAAGTACTCTTAGGTTTGTTTCAGTTCAGAGTTTCAATTCCGTTTCAAGGAGATTAACCTGGCCATTAGAATCCACTGACTTTGTGTCTCACATCCATTTCTGTGTTAAATTAGGCATTGGAGTTTATGTTGGTGAAATATCAATCTCCTGGTGTGGAACAGTGGTGTTCTGTGTGAAGTTTGCATGTTCTCCCTGTGTCCATGTGGGTTTCCTCTGGGTACACCGGTTTCCTCCCACAGTCCAAAGACTTGCAGTAGGGATTAGGTTAATTAGCTGTTCTAAATAGCTTGTAGGTGTGAATGTGAGTGTGGATGCTTGTCTGTCTCTGGGTGTTGGTCCTGTGGTGGATTGGTGACCTGCTCAGGGTGTACCCCGCCTCTCGCCCAAAGTCACCTGGGATTGGCTCCAGTTTACCCCTGAGGCCCTAAAGGATAAAGTGGCATGGAAAATGAATGAATCAATCAATCTCCTGGCAGAGACAATGAGGTTGTAGTCTATAATATTCTGTCACTTACAGTATTTGGTGTTTCATTTCTTTAATAGCAGTCCCAGGTACGTTTTGTGCAATTTTATAAGGAAATGAGCTGTAACTTTTAATGAGGATCTTGGAAAATCTGCTACTGTTCTTCTGGGGTTTTTGACGGTCGCCCTTGGTTTTTTTTTTTTTTTTTTTTTTTTGCATGCATGCAAAACCCATGAGCTGTCATTATGCTTTTTGTCTGAAAATAGTCTCATTGACATGTTGCTTTATTACAGAGGTGACAACGTTTTTTTTTTTTTTTTTTGTAAAAGCAATGTTTGGAAATCTAAAATATCTTAAACAAAACTTGTACTAAAAAAATAGGGTACCTTTAGTTCCTTTGTGTATACTTGCTGCCAATAATTCAGAGTTGACTGTATTTTGGAACGATGCATTGAAAACATTACAAACATTACAGCGCAGTTGTTGGGTTTGGTTTTTTTTGTGCTTGTTCATTTTTTTTGTTCTTTGTTGGGTTTTTTTATTTATTTTTTTTGCTTGTGTGCAGTTCACATTTTAAACCCAATCTAATTAGCCGTAAATCCGATTCTCTCTTGCCAGTCTCTGATGTTGCAGTTTCTGTGCAGCAAAGCTCTGAACTGTGAATATTCTCTTCCTCAGGCATGGCATCATCACCCTGCAGGCTCTGTCTGAATCCAACAGACGTCTGTGGATGGAAGCTATGGATGGAAAAGAGCCAGTAAGAACGCACCCATTACACCAACCCCATGCTGTACAGCAAAACAGATGAGGTTTAGGCCTGTAGCTGTTTTACAGACAATTTGCCACCAATAATAAGGTGAAGTTACAGCGCCAATGCCTTGGACGTGTGAGATGTAAAGCTGTTCCTTCAAGGTTTCTGCCTCACAAAACTCTAAGAAAACAAGGACTTCGCAATTTGTGGTTTCTTCGTAACAAGTTCCTTTTTTAAAAAGAACAGTTCTTATTAACTTCAACAGAAATCGAAGAAATTGAACAACTATTAATAGCTACTTTAATGTAAGCGATCGCAGGAATGTTCCAGAATATTACCTGTGATTACAAACTGATTAACAGTATGACGCTTCCACTAACATTTATAAACTGACTTGTCGCTTACAAATAGGAATGAAACACTTTTTAAATGCATAGAGCATTTATTGGTGTATTTTGTTTCTTAATTACAAAATAATGAAAGCAACAGGGTTCTAGCCCTTAGCTTATTCAACGGAAATCTTCCAGTGCAAAAAAGGGCAATATTCTTATATTTTGCTTGAATTTCTCAGTCATTCAGTAAGCCCTCTATATGGGGCGACTATGAATAAGAGTGTGAGGTCATCCTTTTTTGTGTTGCGATGTGTTTTTATAGCAGAGTTTGTCTCTGTGGTTTCCGCTGCTGTTGGGACAGACTCATAAAAAGGTTTAACACAATTAGCTGGAGTCCGGTTTGTCTGGAGTGATTGGTTTCTGAGTTGTTCAGTACTTCCTTCCTGTTTCTGTTGAAATTTTAATATATGCCTTGTGTATAGCATCGTCTGGTTTTTTGGGGGGGGGGTTTTCACACAGACGAGCACTTCATGCATGAGAGGCAATGGCATAAGAAGAAACTGACTGGTTTACATACCACCTTTCTGTAACCCAAAGTTACATTTACAAGCTGAAATATGAGCAGTGTATAAGAATGTTGCTAACTCGTATACTTAAAACCACTAGAATTTCTAATGTGTTATTACTGTTAGTGCTACAAAACAAAAAGATACAGAATGTCAGTTAAATGTCAGTTAAATCCTAAATTATTGTATTTAAGTTTTTAGTAATTGGCAGATCTCAGATGCTAGAAGGCCAATATATGTTATGGTTTTGGGAATTTCAGGCAAAAATAGCATTAAAAAGTTACTATTTTCAAGATTAGGGTTAGCCCTAACCCTAACCTTATGTTACTATAATAATAATAATAATTTATCTTTGTAACCAGAGACTGTTAATGTATGACTAGTGAAAATAAAAACAAAAAAAGTTGTGTGGGAAATTTATAAATTGGCAGTTTTACTCAGGAAGCTTTGAACTGTGTGGGGTTTCTTTTTTAAGAAAATCGCCATAATTGGTTCAATAACAATGGACTCGGTATTTCTTTTTCCTTTAATTCATGTTGGAGCAAACTGAGGAATTCAAACTATAAATGGAGCATCACCACAACGTGCGTCCAACTGGTCAAATAATGAAAAGTTGTTATACTGGACACTCTAAATCTATAGTTAATTATCTTTAAAAATTTAAAAAGTGATCATTTGCTAAATTGGGGCAGCCAATCCAGAGAAATTACTGAAAACGTTTAAGGTATCGTCATCTCAACAGATATTCAAGTTGGGAGTAAACTCTGATATGTAACTCAAAGTTACTGCATAGCAACCAGGTAGTAAGTCATATTTATTCCTACCCGTAGGTTGTTTTACTGTATGATATTTTGGTGACAGATAAATTATCGGTTAAGGAACGTATTTATGACAAAATTAGAAAACTGCTATGTGGGTAATTTTTTGATGCACTCTCATTTCAAATATCTGTATTTCATAATATAGTTCAGTAGCTTTTGTGAAACGGAACTAATTTCATGGCAACACGCGCCAAATTATAAGGTTCTTCATAATAATAATAATAATTAGATATGCCTAAATAATTATTCAAGTAATAACCTCCTAACTTTTTTGGAGGGGGCAGAATTTAAGGTAAAAAAATAAAATAAAATTGGTGAATAAATGAAAAATTGCACAAATTTTCACTGGCACTGTGTTGTATACAGACATTTGTCAAATTAAAGAAAAAACAACAGATAAGATGTTGGCATGTGAAGAGCTGTTAGAATACTTTTATACACCTTGGTAAAAGATTCTACAAGTGTCTGGTCTGAAGTGTAATGGAGTCATGAACTCCATTCATAACTATACAAAGATATTCCCTCTGTGTTTTCGTGGATTTATGTCATTTCAAACTCCCAGTATTCGACTGGGTTGGGATTTGGTGAGGGTGAAGGCCATAGCATATAACTGACAGAGTTTTTACCTTCATCAAACTGTTTAGTGAGTCCTCATACCCTGTAAATGGGGGCGTGGCCATTCTAGAAGAGACCATGCCCATCTGGTTATAAATATTGACCTTTTGTTCGCAGTTATCATTTGTAGTTACGCTTCACGCTAAGGAAAAAAGTGGAGCTAAATATACCACCAAAATCATATGGTATAAAAAGGAATGTTGACGTAAGAAGTGCCTTTTTGTCCTTTTTTTTTTTTTGTTAGGTGCTTTAATAAGGTTTGTTTTCGTTGTAGCCTTTATCAGTAGACAGATCAGCCGTGCTGAGTGGAAACTTTGAGGCCCGGGAAGAAATGATGACAGAACTGTGTGTTTATATTTCATTCATGACTCTTTATGGTCTGAACCTCTGATCAGTCAGTGAAGGCGAAGGTTAGGTATGATCTCAGACTGGGTTTACCCATAATAGTTTCACTCTGAGGAAAAACACATAGGAAAAAAAGAGAGATGAAAACACATGAAACACTTTGGCGTTGATTGCTCTGTACGCCCAGGGTGTATGAATGAGCTCTAGATCTGTCTCATAGTATATACAGTGTGCTTGCGATGTACATTTAACAGTGGGATGTCTTGTTATCTATAGATTTACACACTTCCAGCACTTCTGAACAAGAAAGAAGAAAGTAAGTTCACTCCTCTTACATAAACAGATTGGAGAAATGTTCTGACAATGCCAGGTAACCCAAAGCATCTTTTGTGTGTGCAGCATTCCTAAATGAGGCGGGGTTTAACTTCGTCAGGAAGTGCATTCACCTTGTAGAGACAAGAGGTGAGTGATAATTATGTTCCTGGATGATTATATCTCCTCTTCCAGTATAAACATGCATGCTTATACTTGTGCTGGGATTCTGATTCAAAGGAATAGTCCCCTTATTACACTAAATCTAGTCGATGAAATAAGACGTTTTTGGTGTAATGGTTGCTTTTGGTGCTCGCTTTGGCGTCTATCTTACCTTAAATCTGTTCCTTAAATATCTGCCTGAAACTACACCCATGTTCTTTAGTGATATCACACAGATGTACCGATGTGGTTTTGGATACTTGTGGCAGTCTGTAAGCATGAAAAATGCGATAACATTAGAGAGACTACTGCCATTCGAGCAATAGCAAATTGTCATTCGCAATTTAACATCATTTTGTCTGTATTCCAGTGTTGGATTGGGAAAGCTGAGTATGTCGTTCCATGATGTCAGTTGAAGAAAGGTTATGAAAATTTGGATTGGTGAAACAGCAGAAATTTGTTTTGGCACTATTAGCTGCAATGCCAAAAAAAACGTGCCTTGATTGACTGATGACATTTATGTTAATGGGAAAGTGTATAAATTGAGGTTTTCATCAAATGATTATTTTTTTTATAGTTCACTTTTATTAGCTAGCTAGGTCATTGAACACACATCTGTGTTTGCCCAGCCTGTCTTATAATTGCTCAGAAACTGAAAAAAGTTATTAAAAAATCTTAACTAATGTCATGTAATAACACTTACTGACCTCGTACCTTAGCATGAATATTTGTTTAAGTTTTAGACAGAACCTACAAAGAACTTTTGTTAATCACTTGGGATAAGAGCACCTGGCGAATGCTGTAAATGTAATAACATAAAGACTGTGAGAATTGTAGAAAAAAAGAAAGTCTAAGAAAGTTCTTGGCCAACATCTCATTTTATGATTTATGAGATGCGTGTCCTCATATCACACATGCAAGATTTTATTACCTTTATTGTCTCTCGGGATGTTATAATCACGAGGGGAGGAAGTGTGCATGTAGTGCCTGCAGAAGACAGTTTCATGTTGCACTTTATTTAGCTCAGTTTTGTTTTCACACTGCTGCATGTTCCTGATTCTGAAATGATCGCCTGTCCTTTGTGCACGCTAGTTCAGAAAGAGTTATTAGATTGTCAAGGTGCAACCCAAGCACAATGAGGCACATGACATTTAAACTTATTTTTTTTTAAAAATGAAAATTTTTTTTTTTTGTTTTTTTTGTTGTTGCAAAATATTTTTATTGGTTTTCATTTCAAGTTGGTATAATAATGATGATAACAAAGCACAGAATATTTTACAGATGGCAACATGAAGTCAGAAAATTATTTTTTATTTATTTTTTATTTTTTTGAAAGATTTTTCGGGTTACTGAGCACAGTTTAAAAAAAAACATATAGACCAGACATGAAATCCACCAATCCAGGGCATATTGTTCTCTCTTCCCTTAAAAAAGTATATATTTCCTGTATTTTTCCAGGTATCCAAACGATGGGTCTGTACAGAATTGGAGGAGTGAACTCTAAAGTGCAGAGACTTATGACCTCTGTGTTTGGTAAATTCGTTATTTTCTATTATTGTCATATCTTAAGTAAGGAATAAATAAGGTCAGTGCATGCTTGTAAAGAAATAATCAATGATAGGGATGTATTGCTTCATGACCTGAAGAGTTCCTGTTACCACCCTGAAGCTTTCTTTCCCAGCACACCTGTCCCTGTTATCACTTATTCTATAGCAGTTACAAACAGTCATTCCCATACCAAGACCTTTTTTCTGTCTCTTGAACATAATAAGACATAAAATATCAGCTTATAGTTGAACAGAGAAATCAGAAAGTCTTCCATCCTGAAGACTTTCCCATTGTAGGAAAACAAAGTTATAGCCTTAATTCTCACTAGCTGTGTTTCCATTAACCTGCTTAATGCGAAGTAAAAATTTCAATCGCATACTAAAAAAAAATGCGTAATGGAAACTCTCAAATATCGCAAAAAATGTTAACGCTCACATGAGCTGGATTTTCAGGCGATTTGACAAAGCAATATTTCGCAAAACTGAATTGGAAACCCGTTCTTAAGTCATTTTTAGGCATGATTAAAAAGGCATGATTTTTAGTGTGACTGGTTGACAGCCATGCCTAATGCCTATTAGCAGAACTGCTGTTACAGAAAAACCTCTGACCAATCAGAGTTGAGAATTCAACAGCGCTATGCTATGTTTTGTCATCATCGTGGTTTATTCCTTTTTGAACCTTTTTGATTTTTATTCACTATCTACTAACATTTTTTTTCTTGCAGCTCCCAAAGCTCCCGCAGACATGGACCTTGACCCAGACACTTGGGACAATAAGACCATCACCAGCGGACTCAAAAATTACCTCAGGTCAGGAAATATTCGAGTCGAACCTAATACAGTTGGTTAATATCGAAAGCATGTGCGATAATTCAGCTGCTCTTTGCCTGCAGGTGTCTGGCTGAACCCCTGTTAACCTACAGACTTCACAAGGACTTCATCATGGCAGTCAGTGAGTCCTAGCTGCCCCGACTTGTTCCTCCGAGCATTCCAAAGTGGAAAATGGAAAATGAATGTTTAAAGCTTTGCAGATGACTTTAACGAACTAACTCTTCCCAAAAATGTGTGTTGCATTCGTAGAATCAGATGATCAGAACTACAGGGTCTGTGCCGTTCACTCTCTCGTGCACAAGCTGCCAGAGAAAAACAGAGAGATGCTGGACATCCTGATCAAACATCTGCTTGTGTAGGTCACTCTGACAGAATATTGCATTTTGATTTGGTTGTAAACTGCTATATAGCATTATTGCCCATTTTTGGCTCTGTATAGAAGAAAGTTGTATTACGAGCACAGAAAAGGACATTTTCTGTGCGTGGAGTTGGTATGATAAAATCTGGCCCTGCTGGGGGAAAAAACAATTTCTAATAAAATATTGTCCTAAAGGTTTCCATTAAATGATGGAAAATGGGGAATAAGTAAGGTGAATTTTCATTTGGAAGTGTGTGTGTGTGTGTGTGTGTGTGTGTGTGTGTGTGTGCGTGCGTGCGTGCGTGTGTTTAAGCTGGTGGCCATTGATGCATTAGGTTTTTCTTTGGCTTCGTCTCTCTGGGGGAACCTTTTCAATACTTTAAAGCAAAACTTTAAAATGAAATACTTTATGTAAAACCCTACAAGCGAGTATCCTTTTATGGGATGTTTAAAAGGAACCCTTTATAAAACTAGTACCCTGATCAACTCAAAAAACCCTTGCGGGACTTTTTTTTTCCTCTAAGAGTTATAATGCATACATACTGCAGTCACAATTCGGAGATCAGCAGTAGTGAAACCTGATTTGGGTTCTTTTAAAACTCGTTTTGTGTCGTTCGCAGGGTTTCCACACACAGCCAGAAGAATTTGATGACGGTATCTAATCTCGGCGTGATCTTTGGTCCTACTCTCATGCGCTCCCAAGAGGAGACCGTGGCTGCCATGATGAACATCAAATTTCAGAACATTGTGGTGGAGATTCTCATAGAGAATTATGAGAAAGTAAGGGTGGCTCGTTTTAGCTGTTTTATTCCATTTCATTTAACAGCAGGTGTCACTGTTTAGCAAACACACAGAGGAGAATTCATTAATCCTACAGCCGGGGCTGACAATCGAGTCTTTGTTCTCGGGCATGCTTACAGGTTCAGAGTCTTATGAAGTTGTGACATGATTTATGGAAGCAAGCAGACTGAATATTATTTCATTGATGTTCTTCAGATCTTTCATCAGTCTCCAGATCCCAATGTGCCTCTACCTCCGCCTCAGGCTCCGTCCCGTGCCAGTTCTCGCCGCAGCAAAGCCATCTGCCTATCCTCGGGCCCGCGCAAGTCCAGAGGCCTGTACTCGCCTGCTCTCTGCCTGGCTGATGCTGACAGTGTGTATCCCTTTTCAGTCTGACTTTCATTATGTGAGGCTCAGTAGGCTCAGTGCCAGCTCTCAGCAGCGGTATTTTTTTGGGTTGCCCATCCGTCCATCCAGATTATTTATCTCAAGAATGAGTGGGCAAATGTTTGTAGGATTTACATGGAATAATTATTGTAACCAGCAGGTGAACCGATTAGATTTTGAAATTGATCCAAACAAGGTCAAGGTCACAGCAGTGTCCAAAATCAGAGCTACTTTTCTTTAAGAGTAGATCTAGCGTAAAGGCTAGTAACAAGAGGCGCTAGACTTGTTGGTGGTGGAGGCATCCCTGTCAACGCCAAGTTTGGTATAATCTTTGGATTTTGTTTTATTTTTTATTTTTTTTTGTCAAGAATTATTTTGAGATTATGAGATATGATATCAAATACTCTGTACAATAAGACCTTTTGCCCTCTACCTGGTGCACTGACTCGTACAGCAGAGCTCCATACATGTTCAAACTTTTGCATTAGGTTATTAATTAGATTAATACGACCATTTGGTTTTACGCTAAGTTCGCACCATTCACAGAATGTTATTCATGTTTAGGGTTACGGTTAACTATATGAACACTAATGAGACGAAAAATAAATGATGTTACAACAGTAGAAGTGCCGAAATGCCATTTTAAAGGCAGAACTTTGTTATGGTTTTTTAATTAAGCCTTTTGTAAACTTAGGCCCACCCTGTCCCCCGTCTTCTGTCACAGGTGACACATTCAGCAGTAGTCCCAGCAGCACCCCTATGGGCAGCCTGGAGTCTCTGTCCTCTCACTCGTCTGAGCAGAATGGCTGTTCCAAGGCCACCTCTCCCTCACGCTCCAAACACAAGATCTCCGGCAGCCTGTGCTGGACCACTCCGTCCCCATCCTCTGACGGCCCTAAGAGCCCCGGAGGCACCACCAGTCCTGACTCCAGCTCCAAGGAGGATGCAGCTAAGACAGATGGAGAATGGGAGGAGGCTCTTAGCGTTCTGCCACCAGAGCGAGCTTCTCCAGCTCCGGAGTTGCCTAAAAGAGCTGAGGAGGAGAACGCAGTGGGTCAGAGATCAGGACGCATATCCAGCATGTCCTCCTGCTCCTCGCTCACCTCCCTTCACATCTCTGAAGGTGAGCACACGGAAGATCCGAGCACAATGTCCAATATAATGTAAAAGTCTTCTGTTATTAGAAAATAATAGACAAAGTAAAGGCAAATAACAAACAATAATACAAATCATCATATTCATGTTTTGGCTTCTGTTTTGCTATAGCTGAATAGCTGAAAGTTTCAGATGCAAGGCAAACCACTGGTTTATATTAATGTACTCATTCTGATATGTTTTTGTTTTAAAAGTAATGTCTAATTGACAGAAATTTGTATAGTGAATGCTCCAATTAATCTAATGCTACTTTTAAATGGATTCAAGAAATGATTTTTTTTTTTACATAAGAAAGAATTGGTAATGGGGTGAAGTTTATGTAAAGAGACATTTAGTGTTAAAGAACACATGTAGTGTTACTTTTTTCACTTTGGGAAAGTCTAAGGACTGGGGAGGTTGTGTTCAGCTGCTGTAGCAAGTTGCATTTTTGTCTCATTAAGTTCAAGCGAAAGTGAGGGAACAGATGTTTATAGCGGCAATAATGTAAGTGTTCACAGATGCACAACACCGTTAAATATACAGTCGATCCTCTCATCTACGGACACCGCATTAATAGATATCGACTGCAACAGACAAAATCTGCTGGTCTGAATACATAATCCATTAGCCAGAATGTCCGGTATTAAAGTTTAAAAATCCTGGGTGTTACTGAGTCCTGTAGTTCAGCAATTGGCCGCTAGGTGCGGTGGCATGTACGCTACAAGTTGCTTATAAGCGTCGGTTGAGCTGTGGTCGTTGTGAAGCTATACTGTTTTTTCGGTGATTATTTGGTGTTTTTCACTGTTTTTCTGCCCAGTGCTGTCATGATGCTTCTTAAAGATAAGTCTAGTGGTAAAAGAAAGCGTGTCAATCTAAGTATTGACCAGAAATTAGAGTTCATTAAGAAGTCTGGTGTTTTTGAGGAGTATGGTGTGAACACATAAGGGAAATGACCTTTACAATTGTATTTCCATCTTTATTTACATTAGGATTTAATGTCCTTACCTATTTAAGTTGCTTGTTATGCTGCTTGTCATGTGTACAGTACTTGGGGAGCACTTTTATGGACCTTAGTGGTGTTTTTCCTAGGATTTCCACTATTTTAAGCCCCACCCCCACCCCGATTAAGACATTTCACATCATCAGACTTTTTCAGTCAACGGACAACCTCTCCCCCCAATTAGTCCGTTAATATGAGGATCAACTAACTATAAAGGGATAAAAAGTACTACATGGTGTTCTTTAAAAAATAAAACTACTTAATTGTTGGCATAAGACAAATAAAACATTTATAGGTAGACCCCACTTCACATCAGGCCACATCACACCGCCCCGCTGTCACGCTCCCGAGTTTTTCGTCCTTCCGCTATCACATAAAATATTAAAATGATTATGTGTTCTGTTTCTCAGATTTACCCAGTTGGTTTTGTCTGTTTTTACAAAGGTTTCCGAAGCTGCCACGGTTCAGTCCAGAGTTTGGTTTCTCGCAGTAACAGAGACAGCCTGAAGTCATTGCCTTTACCAGACCTCCCCGTTAAAGACACAGGCAGATGCAGCCTGGACTCATCAGGGAGCAACGGATACCAGAGGCCTGGCTCTGTGTAAGCAGTCTTCACTGCAAACTCTTCCTCAGAGCAGCACTCACTCTCAAGCTTGGTTACGCTCTGGGACAGATGTGTCGACAGCATGTTGCACAAATTACAGACACAGCTAATTTGACATGTCGTCTTTTCGACACCACTTTAAAGGCTTACAGATGGTATTGTGTGTTGTGTATATTTGAATCAGCTGTGGGCTAATCCCACAAACTCACAGTTTATTATTCAGTTCTGTATTATAAAGCGTGTTATATAGCAACTTGGGTGAAACCGAAAGGTATAGTAGGTAGTTACAAGAGTGAGAAATGCACTTTGAATTAAGGGATTAACCATCGGATGCATGATAAACATAATGGAGTACTATACATGTGGTGTACTCTGCCTCTCTCTCAAAATCAGCTGGGATTGGCTTCAGCTTTTCTGCCACCCTTAACGGATAAGCAGTATGGATATTTGTTCAGTAATGACTGTTTTTGGATAAGAATCTTTTTATGTATTCTCCGAGCCTTAATGTCGGGATAATGCAAAAGGCATGGAAGGCTGAGTAGAAGGCATGAAAGCCATGCAGAGTGCTTGCTGCTCATGGTAGATTTGTCCATCAGAAAGATCGCCGAGTAGTGACCTTAGACCACAGCGCTGGCCGCTAACGTTCTGCCTGACTGCCAAAGTGCTCTCATAGAGGATCCAAACCAAAATGCTTTTTTCCCTTCATCATATCTTGGACACTTGTGCTGCAAAAATTTGCACGTGTCTCAGAGTAGACGAGTCTGTTTGGAGTCGGCGCTAAATAAACTGTCACACTAAGGTTCTGCGTAAAGCGCACAGAAACTAAACTTTGTGAGTGCAACTGATGAATTTGTGTTATTTGACACACACTGTTTACTGTTGTAGGGTGGCCTCCAAAGCAGCGATCTTCGAGAGCCCTGTGGTCTCCCAGCCGGCCCCTGCTGGAAGGTACATTATCAGGCACGGAGTAAAGCGTGATCCCTATTAGTTTCACCACTCTGTTATAATATTTAGCCTCATTGTGCCACAACATTTCAGGATGGATTGTCATACAGAGTTGCTTTTGCTTGTGTATGCTTTCTATATTAGGAGTCATGTTGGTTTTGTAATCTCAGAATAGATCTTTGGTATGTGATTTTGCCGGTGCATACCCTCCAGTCTCGAGCTCACCTCTGACCCTGTCCACTTCATCATTATCAACAGGCAGCTAGTCTCTCCAGCTGTGTTTCTTCTAACTCACCTCCTCTGATGTGATTACAGGGAGGCCAAAGCCATGTATTCCTGCCAAGCGGAGCACAGCCATGAACTCAGCTTCCCTAAGGGAGCTCTCTTCTACAATGGTAAGTGCGTTCACACTCTATAAAAACAGCAGGCATAATAATGCATCGCAGAATGGCACAAGAGAAAAGAGTTCACCCTACTACGAGGACATTGTGAGATTGAATCCCAACGATGGCACAGCCGGGAGTCCAAGAGAGCAAAATTGGCCGTGCTTGTTAATCAGGATGACACTAGGCAACAGTGGGCTTCTGGGAACTCATGTATGTGAAAGAGGGCAGATAGCGCTTTCCTCTGAGTGTGTTGCACTGTTCTGTGTCGCACAGGAAGCATGTGTTAACCTACAACCTCCCCATTTGCTAGCTTAGTCATTTGTCGTTAGTCATTATTCATTTGATCGAGGAAAACTGGCTGGTGTGTGGGAAATTGCAGAGACCAAATTAGGGGGAAAGTGATACATACAGAACATTCAGTACAATACAGTGTGATTTGGAAGCAAAAGTCAGAGCCTGCAATCGGTCTGACAAATACAGAAGCTTTATGCTGATCAGACTACACAATATATTTGTCTGTCACAGTGTCCGATTAGATGATCATAATGCAATAATGCAATTGCTGTATCTTGGTTAGGAAACTTATAACACTATAAGTTTGACCCTGACCAATCATCATTCAGGTCCTGGGAGGATGGTGAAAAAATTACAGAAGGAACATCAAGGAACATGTCATAGGAGTTGTCAAACTAGGCGAGAAAATGCGAGCGATTCTGACACGAGTGTCCAAAACCAAGGAAATCTCATGTGATAATGTTTCTACATAACAAGCACAATATCTCTGTCACACCGTGTTGCATTGATGCAGCTGTACAGAATGTGTTAAGATCTTCAAACCTTGAGTGCACAGTAAATAAATGTTCCGAGCTGGATGTGAGTCCTATGAAAAAAAATGTCGCCATGATTATTTATACAGAAGCACACTAGGGCTTTTTGTTCGAGCATGTGGAGGGGGTGTTAGTTTGTGAGTTTAAAGTGCGAGTTTATGAGTTTAAAGTCAGAAATCATTTCTGAGAAAGGGAAAAAAGTCAGGAATCATTTATGAGAAAAAAAGGCAAAAATTAATTTCTGAGTTTAAATTCAGAATTTCCTTTCAAAGTACAAATGCAGGTTCGGATGCAGTGATTATGCCAACAGACAAAGAATCTCCTTATTATTAAACCCAGTTCTGAAGTATAGCTTAATAAGCGCGTTCATGTCGTCCAGGTTGACAATTCTGCCGTTAAACCCATTGTTAGCTGTTTCTGACTTTTTTCTCACAAAGTCTGACTTTTTAATTCAGAAACCCCCCAGTGCTCTCAGTAAAAAAAAAAAATTTAAAAAGCACTCACAGATGGCCTTGTTTGTCTACTTTTCCTCACTGAAAACAAACATGTTCATGTTATTTTCTTGTGTTGCGCAGTGCACCCATCAGTGGAACCAGGGTGGCTCCAAGCTACATATAATAACAAGACTGGGCTCATCCCGGAGAATTACGTGGCCTTCCTCTAGCTGAGCCTGAAAGCACACATAGCAAGTCCATGGTATCCATGGTGATCATTTCTCCATAAAGGGACCATTTTGTACGTTCATGATATGCAGTATGTGAATAATGTGTAGTTCAAAAATTCTTATAAATACAGCATTAACCACAGAGTGTATATGTTTGATGTAGATATTAGAAGTGTTCCCAAAAAAGTATAATAATGCTATTTTATGTTTCTTACCGTTATGCCTTTGGCTCTGTATGCCCTAAGGTACATTATTTATACTGTAGGTGGCTAATAATGCAGACTGGATCTGGCAAGTTGAACTGATAATGTGAGAAACATTGACCGGTCATATACTCTAGGTCTGTGCTTCTTATACTATAGTCCAATCTTTGTGATGAAGGAGTACTTACAGTTAACACACTGATTAATGTGATGGTACATGGCATGCTCATAGTGTTGTTGTTGTTGTTGTTGTTTTTACATACATCTAACTTATCTTAGAATGTATTTTTGTCTATCTGTCACTGGGGTTTGCAGAAGCCAGGACTTGACCAAGTGTGTAAAACTTTCCCACCCCATTCCAGTATAGATGTTAAGCGTTTCCCTTTTTCTTCTTAGTGAAACAAAACGTAACTGATGCGGGACATCATTGGTTAGCTTGTTTGTTCCTTAATAGCATTAATGTCTCAGTATTAAAGATCTATTAAATGAGCGCGACGTGTTATGACACACGTGCTCTGAGAGTAATATCCCTGGTACAGTATGTAGCTCGAAGTATTAAATATAAGCGCTAATAATTGTTACATTCGCATTTTACAGTTACAGTTAGATGGCTTTTTCTTTGTGCCTCCTGATTCTCACATTTCACAGACATCACACTGACTTTTCTGCCATTTTTAATTTATTCAAATTTTACAAAGACAATTTTTACTACAAAAAAAATCCCATCAGATGTGTATTCAAAGTACAAAACTAATGTCAAATGTATGTTGTCAGCCCTGTTGACGTCCTAATACGTGCTGTGTCACGCTCATTGAAATGGCACTTGTTTCCTTAATAGTTCTGCTGTATTTTCTTTCACACTGGTTTACCATTTCAATGTACTTTAATGGACAAGAATGATCAAAAGAGCAATGACACAGAGTCTAATCCCCCCCCCCCCCCCCATGCCTCTTTTATTGCCCCAAAATGCCAAAACTGTCATTATTAATATTACCTCAGTGTCTATTCCATACTGAAGTCCGGGACGATCATGCCCATCAGTACAGCATGACAGCATGTTTTAATATATTTTGCTGAATGTGTTAACTTGTTTGTTCTAAAGTCTTTTTAAGAGTCCTACAGAATTCACCCAGACATGTGAACTGTTTTTATGCTCGTAGCTTAAAGTTTAGAAAAGCTCACTTTTGTGTCCTAGCTTTAAATGTTTTACATTGTAATAACTTGAAAACTTTTATTAGTCATCAGTTTTGTTACCAAAAATATATTTTAAACCTTTTACCCCCTTAAAAAAGAGCGAAATAATAATAAAAAAAGACAAAATAAATCGATGTTATCTAAACCTTTTGAAGATTAGAGTCTTAAAATTTGCGTTTACACGAGATGAGAAAGAGGACTTGGTGTACATTGCGAGAGGAAAAGGTGTGTTCATACTGCAACGTCCACACAGGTTGGCTGATTAGCCTGCTAACAATGAAAACAAGTTATTTAAAAAAAAAAAAAAAAAGCATAATTTCTTATATTACAACTTTTAACATGTATTAAAGTGACAAGTGGCCTTTTGGCTTGAACAAACAATCAACTCCAAAAAAATTTTTGGTGTTTTTTAAATTGTTTAAATTTTTCATTAATTTTTTTTTTTTTTCCTAAAAGCAGTTGATTTCATCTTGTAAAGACAAGTTAATAATACATTCATGGCCAAACTTTATCCCATCGTATGCAAAATATTCTGATAAAAAACTTATTTCAAATATCTTTAATGGAATAATTTAATGTGATATATTTTAGCAAATGTTCCTAGCTAAGAATAGTAGCATCCAAAATATAAAAACTAGTAAAGTAAAAACTCATTTGTTGTTTTGGTTTTTTTTGGATAAATTAGCTTGTTGGATGTTTTCTCTCAACCCCTTATGGAATGTAATTATCAGTATATATTTGTTCAGTCAGTCTTTTTGGTTTAAATCCTGGAACAGTTTCCTTCCTGATTCCATGTATTGTTTTGTTTCTTTTTATTTGAAATTGTATTTTCTGGGTTTTGTTTTGTTTTTGTAATATTGTCCTGTATTTCATAACAAGATATTGTTATTTTGGAGAAGAAGAAAAAAAAGAAGAAAAAGGATTTCTTTGTTGTCTTTCTTTGAATTCGTCGCAGTGTTTCCGAACCTTCTCCAGTCTGATAAAGTTGCCATAAAGCTTCATTTTTATTTTTTATTTCTTTAAGGCACAAAGTGCAATCATCACTGATTGTGGAAAGTAAAAGAAATGGAAAAGTGAAAGGAATACAAGAAGAAATGAACTGAACTTTGAAAGGTAATGATGATTTAGAGTTTGTGTTATAAGCTCAGTCTCTTCAGTTTAACAAATGAAAAGGTTGAAGTTTTTACATAAATACTGAAACATACACTATAACATGAACCATTTACCAAAAAAATAGAATTTCATTTCACATTAGTCATATAAAGACAAAATGATCTTGTGCAGATCTTCTCAGTAGATGCTCTCAATCCACTCAGATAAAACTCATACGAAGTCATGACACCGACACCGGCAAGATCGTATCACGTTGTACAAAAAAGGCCACGTTCAGTAGAACTGCAGTGGGTGCTCGTGCGCGCTGTTTACAGTGTTCATTCTTTCATCCTTAGTAATTGCTTTGTCCTGGTTAGCGTCGCTGTTGTTTAAAGTAGGGGAGACCGGAGTGAGTTGTAACACTGACGATTGCTCCAATGAGTAATGAGCGACAGTGGTGAGTGACCACTTATTCTGCAGATGCTCAGTAGCATCATCTGCTTTCCTGGAAAAGATTTAAAAATTTAAACACAGCTCTGAGGAATGCCTCATCAAAAGTCAGATTTCACATCTAAAGAACATTTTCAACATGAAACCAAAATAAGCACGCACTTCTAATTCACTCCATATGCAAACAGACGGCTTTTTCAAGTTTGCGGACAACTTCGGCCATGCGCTCCATGTTGTACGACTTTTCCTCCAGGAGCTCGTAGCGCAAACTGGAAATGTCTTGCTTTATTTCCTTCAGTTCACCTGCAACACCATCATAGTGGGAATCACTAATGATATCAAATGCCAGGTAGTCACCTCATATGGCGAGTGCCATAGTAACATAGTATAAAATGATTAGATTCAAGCAAAGCAAAACCACATAATAACCTACCCTCGTTGACTTCGTCAAATTCTTTGTCCATTTGAGCTTTAATGATGTACCGCTTGATCAGGCGCTTCATAATCTTCTGCGTAAATTTGGAATGAATTCAAAAGACATTTGAACCACGTGTGTGCTGGCAATTCACAGACATGATATAAAATAGCGTCCATTTCTAAAGGATCACAGCACGGCACCGTTCAGAGCTTTCCCTGCTTTTAGTCCATCCCATCTGTACTGGTTTTACTTCCTAACTGTGTACATATCTGCCATTAACAGGTTCCCAAGAAAGGATCAGGGTTTAAGGGGTACTGTATATTGTTTTGCACTGCATGTCAACTTTTCTGAATATGTGAAGTGTTTCTGTGTTATTACAGCTAACCAATTAATAATTTAATTATGGGTAATTAAATAAGAAAAACAATTCCTAAATCTTTGTAATGAAGTATTTAATAATTAGCCACATCAGATTGTAAATGAGTGCTGTATTAAAGGCAAGTGCACTTGTTTGGTCAAGCAGTTACACCCAGACTTGACCTACACTTGCTGTTGGAAAGTGTATGTTAACAACTATAAAACAAATAGACGTTGTTAGGTACTTCTGCTCATTTAGGAAATTTTCCAAGCAGCCAATCATTGAGCCAGCTGCACAATGCATAAAACCATCCATATGCAGGTCAAGAGCTTTTACTAATGCTTAAATCAGAATAGAGCAAAAATGGGATCTCGTGGTTATTGGTGCCAGATGGGCGGGTTTGAATATTACAGTAGTCAGAATAAAAATCACGTTGTACAGTCAGGCACATTTGGATATGCAAGGATTTTATCTTGGTGCAAGCTGCAGACATGGGGACAACACCACTCGCACCCACACACACACACACACATCT
Source organism: Chrysichthys thysi (assembly GCA_030068315.1). Taxonomy (NCBI): domain Eukaryota; kingdom Metazoa; phylum Chordata; class Actinopteri; order Siluriformes; family Claroteidae; genus Chrysichthys; species Chrysichthys thysi. Next base: position 8,491,375 of record JAQLOM010000011.1, on the reverse strand, counting down.
GTCTTATTAGTCTTGCATAGACCTTCCATTGACCAACCAAAATAAAACCTTTTGACCTTCCTCTAGCGTTTTAAATATACAATTGCAGTTTTTGTAATAAAAAAAATAAATAATTTTTTTTTTTTAAAAAGGCAGTTTTTCTTACAAAGACCAGATAGATGTCCCCACAAGGTCAAAACTGTCAACTATTCCTATACTTGTGGGGACACGTGGTCCTCACCAAGATCTGAAAACTTTCTTAGTCATACACACACACACACATAAACGAAGACCCCAAAGGAATGTGCAGGAGTGTTTTTATCAAGGTGCTGTCAGTGCAATATTAAACAGTCTCGAGAACTGGATGTGTGAATTAGAGTTTGTTGACAATCGCTACAGTTCCTGGGAAAAAGCTGTTTTGGTGTCTGTGGTTCTTGTTTTAACTGACTGGAAGCGCTTACCAGATGGTAGTGTAAAGAGTCAGTTGAAATCCTTTGTGCATGCTTCCTTATTCTGGTTGGGTATGGCAAGTCCTGTAAGGCTGCAGTGATCATACATCCTCTTTTTGAAACGTAAAAAATGCGTCCGAGGTGGGATTTTCAAATCACCGGAAATGCCCGGGATTTGGCTTTTACTTTCTACAATCACCATTCATTTTGCACTTGTCCATCTGTCCCATGCAGCCATACTGCCCACAGTGTCCTCTTTTTTAAGGACCAGACTGTGGTCACCTTATGTAACGCTGCAGCTCAGCACTGGTTGATGAGAAGCAGGGCAGTGTACTAGGCAGATGTTCTACTTTACACCCATGGGGTTGGTCCATTGGTACTGTGGACAGACTGAGGGTCTGAACCCAAGCATGAATGTCTTATACTCTGGAACCTTTAAGACAATAAGCAGTATTTCTAAACGGTGCGAGATCCACCCAGCTCTAGAGTCAAACATGATATTCTTACAATGTACAGAACCAGTACAGGGAAGGTCCTCTGGAAGTCAGCTGATCAGCACCCCAGGAAAGAGCCAAGTAAAAGGCATAGCATGATGAGAAGCTGGCTCTGCATGCACTGACAACCAGATGGTTCTAGGGTGACTGTGTGATCAAGCACAATGTTCCTATCTAACATGGACTGTCTGAGATCTAAGAACCCAGTGATTGACGTCATAGTAAATCTACATGTTGGACATGAAAATCCCACAAGCTTAGCAGTTTATGAAATTCCCAATCATCTGGCACCAACAACCACGTCACAGTCAAAGCCCAGAGATCCGAGATCCTATTTTTTACCCCTATTGTGATGGGGTACACATTTCATGTGAACAATAACTGAAGCTTATATTGCACTCCAGCCACATCATTTACCTGACTGCATAACTGCATAAATGAGCAGATATAGGATAAGATATACAGCATAGAGTATTTTTACAGAATAAAAAATGACACAATTCTCCCTGATCCCCAATGTGGTTAATTCGTTATATATTTGGAATATACTCATTCCTTTAGTGCACTTGATCTACAAGGGTAATGTAGCTAACAAGTAGTGGGGAAGTCTGTTTTTCTCGAATTATTTCCACGAATACCTTCCATAAACCACATCCACTTCTTCAGCAAAGTCCCACAGACTCTGAGATGTGGTTTAGGACACACTGTGACTTATTCTAATCTACGATCAGTTACAATGTCTGTTATAGTGACTCTAGGCAGACACCAACCTCTCTCGACTTCACCAGACTCTTGGCTGGTTACATTTGAGAGGAAGGGAACATTGTGTAAATCTGATTATGTTGAGTGAACTGCAATGGAAAGCATTCATCTGGGCAAGTGCTGTGGTCCACCAAGGCTTGGTTTGAGAATCCTCCGGTGAAAGTCATACCTGATATCGATGACCCGTCATTTTGTTAGATTTGATCTCTCCTAGCTGAAAAAAGTTGACCAAGAGAGTGAACAAAAGGATATTAGGAAAGTTAGAAATGTATTGCAAGGTTACTTACAAATAACATTACCTGATATGAGAACCATTAAAATACTTTTTAAACTGTTTTTTTTTTTTTTTTTTTACTTTAACAGAGTGCTTAGTGTCTGTAGTAATCAGGTGCTGGTGGATGCAGATATAAAAGAGAAATTAATGGGCAAATTATAGAGGATTATAGAGGATTACAGCTTGTGTACCTCACTTGATTACCTCACTGAGTTCTGCCTCGTTCTGCATAACGGCTCCATGTTTGTGCAAGAGTTTCATCAGCAGCGACTTTAAACCCAGGCCCAAGCCGTGCACAGACTTTGGGCTAGGCACCAGATTGAATGGCACAGGGAGGGTCCTGCCCTCCTCAAAGTAGGAAAACCAGAGTTTGGCTCGAGCAAATTTCCACTCCACATCTGCATCATCCTGCAAGCAGCAAAGAGACCAGGATGTACCACAACCACAGGGACCAGAAAGGATCATAGGAGATAAATATGTATAACCCAGGTAATTTACTTTTATCAAAACTTCTGATGTCAGGAAGATACTGTTCCAAGACTCAGTTTCTTCTAATTAATCTGTCGTGTCCTTTGTTTGATTCGACACATGCAAAGTTGAAAGGTTGCTTACTTACTGTGCTAAAGTATGATTTTCAGGCACCTGTACTTTACACTTAACAACGCTGTGCATAGAACGTGTTTAATAAAACATGATTACTGAGTGAGGGGAGACAAAATATATTCTAACACGATCTTCTTGAGATGCTGTGAGTCGCCGTGACAGTCCTGTAATAGTAAATCACACATAGCACTTAGCACTGAGTCAGGGATAGAAATTAGTGGGAAATATGGATTATTCTTCATATGCCAATTAAGATCCTTTAAAGACTGCTGTGTTACAGCTTTAGGCATGAACGAAGTCCTAGACCGTGGTGCAAGGCAGGAGCTACAGCCGATCAGGAGAGAAAGAGTGAGAGAGTGAGAGAACCTGAGAGTGTAAACAGTAAGGAGTGAGTAAAGCATTCAGGAATGAGTTTGTCCTTGATAACTGTGTATATATATATATATACTCAGCAAAAAAAGAAACGCCCCTTTTTCAGGACTGTGTATTTCAACAATAATGTTGTA
>JAQLOM010000011.1:8421736-8451241 GCA_030068315.1 Chrysichthys thysi | reverse complement strand
AACACTTCAAGCTGTAAGCTAATGACAGTTATATAAGAGCAGATGCATGCTGGTGCAATAAGCTGTACGTTTCACGTCCAATGGATGCAGTCCCGGCGGCAGACTGCTGCGAGCGAGCGAGCACCGGAAAAATGTTTAGTCGACTAATCGCAAAAAATAATCGGTGACTAGTCGACTATCAAAATAATCGTTTGTGGCACCCCTACTATCTAGTCAGAATTGAGAAATCAACTTGAGGCACTGTGTTAAAAAACAAAATGAAATATGTTCATCTAATTCATGTCTGTTCACTTTTATTTGCAGTTGTACATTTGGGGCCAGGAGAAGAGCGCTCAGAAGATGCTATAATGATGAACACACCTGTGGTGAAAGCAGCCTTAGAAATGGGCTTTGAGCGCAATTTAGTGAAGCAGACTGTCCAGAGCAAAATTCTCACCAGTGGAGAAAACTATAAAACAGTGCAGGAGCTGGTGTCTGACCTGCTGAGTGCGGAGGACGAAAAACGAGAAGAAGAGCGAGAAATGTTTGCAGAGGAAATGGCATCAGGTTTGTCTTCGTGCAGGTTCATTTACTAGTTCAAATCTATCTTGTGTGGATATCCTTCTATAATATTTGCTTTTTTTTTTTTTTCCTTTGTAGATGGATTTACATTTTTGAAGAAGCACCATGCTGCCTTGACACAGCGTTTGAAAAGTGTCCAGAGCCTAATGGATCATCTATTGGAGGAGAATGTAATTTCACAAAAGGAGTATGACACCATACACAACTGCACTTCAGCCAAGCAGCAGACGGGTCAGCTCATCGATTTGGTCCTGTCGAAGGGGAATGCCGCAGCAGAGGTCTTCCGCAACTGGATCAAAAAGAATGATGTGTACCTCTTAAGAGAGCTAATGGGTATTTAACCCTTTTGTATTTTGTCCATGCAGTGTCTGTGAATTTTCAGTGTTAAGTGTTAGTCCTTGTCTGTGTAAAACCTTTATAGTTGACACATTATAGCAGGTAGGAACACATAAATGGGATCCCCATCTCCTTTAAAAAAAAAACAAAAAAAAACACTTTATAGATGCACTTTTTTTATGCAGGGAGAATTCCACAACAATCGTGCACCACGACATATTACTGACAATCCATTTTATGTTCTTTTCACTGCAATTTCAGCCCAGACAAATGAAGCTGTATCACCGAGTCAAGATCTTTCAGGTATCCTCAAATATGAGAGGTTTTGGTTTTTGTTTGGCTTTTAGTGCTTTTTTTTTTTTTTCTTTTCAGTTTGTAGCTTTGACACTAAGGGAATCAGATACAGATCCTGCCCTGAAAGACTGAACAGTATAGAAACTGTTTACTAAAGTAATACGAGCTGTTTTTATTTCACAGACCTGCCGATGGAGGAACAGCTGAGGCGACTTCAAGAGGAACGCACATGTAAAGTTTGCATGGATAAAGAAGTCAACATTGTCTTTATACCTTGCGGGCACCTGGTGGTCTGTAAAGAGTGTGCTCCTTCATTACGCAAGTGCCCCATATGTAGAGGCTTGGTAAAAGGCACTGTACGCACCTTTCTGTCTTAACTGTGCCAAGTGCTTTAGATGCTTACTGAATGAAGCATAATTGCATATAGTAAGTAGAGCTTACATAACTGAGCAGGAGGTAGGGAAGGAAATTCCTGTGTGGATAGGCAGACATTTGCTCAGTAAGCAAGATGTTGTCAAAACAATAAACATTTATTAAACATGCATTTGAAATTTCTCGTTTTTTTATTTACAGGATAAAAATGACAGTTTTATTTTTATACCACACAACTCTACATGCAATTCATGATTAGTCTTTCTTAAAAGGTTCCTGTAGATAAGTATGATTTAAGATGGTTCATACCAAGCAAGGGAAAGTACATTGGAGTATAAAATATTCACATTTAGTGATTACAGAATTACATTTAGTAATTTTGTTAAGCAGCATATTTGTTAGAAAACGTAAAATCCATGTTTTGTTCAAATATCCAACTCTTGAAGGTTTCCCCAGCTTGGGCCCACTTGAACCTTTGCCCTGAGCTTCACATACAATTTCACAGCAGCTTCCATTTCCCGTTTCACAATTTGTGCAACCTGACAAAACAAGAGAGAAAATGAAATCTAACTGAACCGTTATTTAAATTTTATTTTTTAAATAACCTTGTTCCCTCCCACTTTTGGTCATCTGTCAAGTCCCACCCACTACTTAACTCTTCACTCACACAACAGACACCAAGATTTGAGGGTGAAGGTTAGCATTTGCTTCCTCCATGTGATCGATAGACATACAGATGGACAGAGACAGCTTTATTCATCCCTAGAGGAAAGGTGCACAAGCCACAATCTATTTTCAAACTGCTACCCTTTCCATGTCACAGAGCTCAAAAGAAAGCATTAACTGCTCTTATTCATGCATGACCTCTAATACCATTAGCCAGTTATACACACTTATGACTTACAGCCTCTTTGACATCATGGATTTAAGGTTAACCTTTAAAAGCAGTCTACTCACCTGGATGATATCCTCCTCTCCAACCTCATAGATAAGTTCATCATGTAGCTGAAGTATAAAGAAGGCTCCTCGAAAAGGTCTGGACCAAAACCTGCATCGCACTTTGTCTAATAAATAAACAAACAAAATCATGAGTCATGAATATTCTAACAGGGTAAAGATCATCTTCAGTTCAGAGACAGGAGGATTTACCTGTCCCACTGGAGTAATGCTGATGTGACAGCAGCACTTCAGGAAAAGCGGTCTCCAGTCTGTGCTGGATATTGATGGTAGCCAGTTTGACGATATCTGCTGCAGAGCCCTGGACTGTTGTATTCACAGCCTGGCGCTCTGCCTGTAGTGGGGAAGAAATCAGCTTTAAAAAAAAAAAAAAAAAGACCACCTAATTTATTTTTTAGCATTTCCAACATTTTTTTTTAGCAAACATCTACTAAAGAACCTTACATGAGACTTAATGTACACGTTTGACTCCTTGATTCCAGGCAGAAACCTCTTCCTGCCAAGTAACGTCTTCACAAAGCCCTTTTTACTGCAGTTCTTCACAGTTTCACGAAGAAATGCCTGTATGCCTTTGAGGTAAAACAAAGTCAATCAAGTCATGAACAGTAAAGCCTAATTATATAATTAGTAGTGATTCCGACTCGGAGAACTAGCCTGGAATTTACCTGTGTATCTAGACTTGAATGTTTCAATGTAACAGGCAGCATCGTTTTCATCAATACCCATTTGCTCTCCTAATGACTTTGCTCCCATGCCGTAGATTATTCCATAACAGATCTGTAGGTACAGGAGCACAACTTCCTCAGTGAGCTACTGGAATATTCTATTAAACACTATTAAAATTTAAACCTTTTCCTTATAATATCAGATAGCGTCTATGGTAGTGGCAATGTATTGTGGCACACATGTGCATGTGTTTTATTCCCATGGGGCAGTGGTAGCCTAGTGGTCAGGACATTGGCTTTTCAATCGGAAGGTGGTTGGGTTCAAGGCCCAGGATCAACAAGGTACACTGAGGTACCCTGAGCAAGGTACCGTCCCCAAGCACTGCTCCCTGGGCGCTGTGCTGTTCGGCTGCCCACTGCTTCACTTGGTGAGTGGGTTAAATGCAGAGAAGTAATTTCACTGTGTTGTGCGCACAGCGCACATGTGGTGTGTTTCACATGTGATAATCATTAGTATCACTTCTCTTCTCTCTTAAAATGGGAATGATTAATAAGTATAATAATTCCAAAATGACACATTGTACTTTTCATTCACTGCATTACATTTAATCTTGTGCAACATCTATGAAATAAGTGGGTGTTAGCTTCTCTCATGACGTCTGTCATAACAGATAACAGTCATTCCATTGCCAGCCTTTCTTGAAATTAATAAGACAAAAAACAGCACTAGCAAGAAACTGCGAAGCCCTCTGTCCACAAGCCTTTCCTTAAGCCATTTATTAACCAGTCTTATACTATGTTTAGTATACTCTCAATAAACCCCTGTGAATTAGAAGTCCCTACAGAAACTAGAACATATTTGGAGAGCATACTGTATTAATATAAACCTGTGATTTGCAGCCGCAGAATTGTCAGGGCTTCTGTTACAGAAAATGAATCAACATGTTTTGACAAATCGAACGCAAGAAAGCAGCACCACTGTGGTATAAAACCACTGCTTAAACTTAGCTGAGATTACAGTGAACTAGGAACCGAGTGCGGTCCTAGCATTCCATCCATTGACATCGCACATTCTGTACTAACCACAAGATTAAGACTGAAAAAGACTTCAAAAAGAAATCACTGCTTTGATAAAATCAGGTGGTTGACTGGTGAGGGACAAGAACCACCACACTTGAATCAAACACGGCGATGTTCTAGCAAAGAACTGCATATTTTGGCTAGCAAGACTACCAAAAGGTTACCCCCTACATAATAAGACTGCAATCAAGATTTCCCAGGACTTCCCCCTATGTCTCACTTGTTTAGCTTCTTGTCTCATGCGATCATCAACTGACTTGGGATCCACCATCTTCCACTCTGCAGCGATGCTTTTGAAAACATCTTCGCCACTGTTGAGGACCTGAAGGAGCCGTCTGTCACGGGACAAGTGAGCCAAGATGCGGAGCTCTAGCTGGGAGTAGTCTGCAGCCAAAATTAATCCCCCTATTAAAACCAGAAGCATATTGTTTGATCATGGGTATTTAACTGTCCATACACACCTGTCCTAAAAAAAAAGTTCTTTACCTGAGAAAGGAACAAAAGCATGCCTCATGCTAACAGAAAAAGGCATCCCCTTCTCTGGGGATCTGTCTGAATCTTTGATTAGTGATACCAACTGATGATGCGTCCGGGATATTTTAGCCCTTTGAAAAACACAAAGACGTCAGAGTCTGTAAAAAGATGCGGTCTTTTGCATTTTCTTTTGCCATGAGCACACAAGCTCACCTTGTCTTGCTTGAGGCCATGTTATTTTGTGATGGTTGGCTTTCTCCAATAAGTGTTGGCATTTGGATTTCAAAGTCTTTGGGGACATTCTGGATATTGGGTTCAGTAAAACTCACCCTCCCTACATGAAGAAGCACAAAATGGGGAAAACGTTAAATTTCTTGGAACGTTAATTTCTTGAAATGTGCAGATGCAGGAGATTAAGCTGAAATGTGTAGAACATATTGTCTGCAAATCTTCATTTTTCATGTGTCACACCTGTAGCTGTGTGGGACTGAGATACTGGGTGAATTCTGTCCATCTCTAGTCGAGGGTGCCAACACTTTTCTCTTTGCAGAGGAAATACCACCTTGGTCATGGCATTTGTTATTCTCCTCCACTCTAGAATGACTCCTGGTAATGGATGCAATGGCTTGAGCTTTTCGAGCACATCCTGTTTAAATCACAGGAGCAAATGTGTCTGAACGTTCAGTCAAGTGCCGGGGTTTGTAAGAGGGTGGAATCTAATGAGAACCTTAAAATATCAAACACTTATTTGCAATAAACTATACAAACTTTTTTTTTATAATTGTTTTTTTTCCCATTTGACTCACCCTTGTACAACCTTAAAACTAAATAAAAAAGACAAAGAATTGTAATTAATCACAACAAAACAGTGTGCTAGGGTTACAGATACTTCTTCAGAAAAATTTCTTCACCAATGTTAATGTTTTTGAATGTAGTAAACATTCTCTTATAACCTGCAAATGCTTTCCCACTTCCTCCGCCCTCTGTCACATGAACAGCTTTTGGATCCTAACACTTCATTTTTGTTTTGTTTTGTTTTTTTTAAAATTTATAATAGTTATACATTTTTTTGTTGTTTTTTTTTCTCAGTTGTTTGTGATTTTTTTGCATTCAGTTATCAGGACAGAAGCTTCTGGTCTCGTTTGTAAATTATACACTTTATAGCAAAGACTGAAGGGTGTGGAAAAGTTCATAGTTTAAACTGATTAACGATTGTGGAAAATTACCTTCGTTGTGCTAAACTGCTTGGAAAGTTTTACACGAGCGCCTGCTCCTGCCCGCCTGGTGTAGCCCAGAGTCTTTTTATTCTTTAGAGAATTTAAATCACCATTTGGAGGTAGCTTCAGTTCGAGAAACAAGACCTAGAAATTGCAAAACAGAATTGCTCAAGAAAAAAAATTCCATGGTAATTTCAGCCAACACAAAGACCACAAACTGTGTATCATAAGGCTTGCCCAGATTGAAACAGACCTCAGCAACATCCTCTGGACTGGTCAAAGAGAAGCTATGACCAGCCAACTGATAGGCCTTGTTTTCCAGGTCACTGAGTTTAGCCTGCATCACATGTTTCTGAGCTTCGCATTCAGTGACGCTAAACCCAATACCATTCAGTTCCAGGAGAGCCAAGCAGTACTGAGTGGGCATCTCTACTCGTTGGAATACATCTGACAATGCAAAAAATTATATACATCATATATATTATATATCATACAATAAACAATTCACTAACTATTATAACATTATTATTATTATAACATTATTAGCAACAAGACTGTTGTGTTAAATCTGTGCCAAGTACCTAAGAAACCATCTTTTCCCATCAGCACATTGAGTTGTGTCATGACTCTAAATATAAGAACAGACTCGATGGCTGCTCTGTACCGACCAGGATGACTCGAGTCCCCATAAATACCCAGACTTTCCACACCCTGTCCCGGGCTAATTCCCTCCAACAAGGTCAGATCCTGTGGTGTAAAATTTGCCACCATATTGTGGAGGGTGCGTTCCTTGGAGCCTGGATCCAGAAGCCAACAAGCAACCTAAAATTACCAAAGCTAATTCAGAGGATGTACAAAATGACAGATCAAGTAATTAAAGGTAAACATTTCATTACATAGCTCCACAAGGTAAAGAATATAATAATTCAGGGTGTGCTGTTAGAGGAAAATCAGCACTGCCGGGGTGATGTGATGCAGATGATGAAAGCGAACAGAGGACTTTTACCACCCTGAAGTAGAGCTTCATTTCTCTTCTACCACAGCAATTTGCCAAGAAATTCATCTTTATTCATTAAAGAAGGACACTTTGGCAAAGATTTGAATAACTGTTACATTTAGTCCATAAGACAAGTTGATTCCTGTTATCGCTATGAACACTCCCTCAACAGCCTCTCTTTGTTACCTTTCCCTCTTGAATTTAATAAGAAAGCAAAAACAAACAAAAAAAAAACTTGTTATGCTAATGAGAAAACGGAGTGCACAAGACTTTCCTATTTCACAGAATACTGGGGGTTTACCAGTGCTTTTCCACCAACTGTCGTAAAAATCTAACAGTGGAGACTCTTTCCATAAGTAACACACAAACACACTTTTTTTTCCAGATGTCTTCATGTATGTCTCTTTTAGTTACCATCTCTTAATCTACCCGTCTGTTCCAAGTCCCTATGAATAAGTTATTACTATAGACGAGCTGCTGTTATAGAAACTTCACCAGCACCTTATGGATAATCAGATTTCAGAATTCATCAGCACTGTGGTACAATCATCGCTCATATAAAATCATCAGCAGACTGTTGTTAGACACGTAGATGGCATTTGCTGTGTTCCTCACCTTAGGGTCCTCAAATACACCTCGTATTGAAAGTCCACACGCCAGGACTAGAGTCTTATACACCTTAATATAATCATAAGCAACAGTCACACCGTCAGCACCAGAAGTGGACCTTGTCACACAGGCCTGAATGCACTTCATCCTCTCTCCTACTGTCAGATTTTCATCAAGTGGTGGTGGCGCTAAGCTTGCACTTATATCTGCTGGAGAAATACCAGTTTGAAGGGTTTTAAATAAGTGGGATTTGAGAATCATAAAACAAGGGGGTAAACATTTAATTTAAAGTGAAAAGGTGCATTTAGTACCTGTATCTGTTAGTTCCTGTTGTAGTGATATATAATATGCATCCTTTCCTCCCCAGCTTATAGCCAAGCCAGTTACTGTTAGATTGCCATATCCCTTTATAGCAAAGCCATCTTTCTTTTTGGTCCTCATCGGGGTAGTTGCTTTAAACATACAACATTAAGTGATGAATACAAAGACACGGGGTTATGTTTTTAAAAGAAAATCAATCAACAACAGGGTGATGTGATGCAGCCCAATGCAAAGTGGTCGTCATTTTATCGACCTGAAGTTGATTATTTTCTAATACCTGCTTGAAGTGTTTTATTCCACACATTCCATAGCAAGTTGTTAACAATATTTTTTAAAATTTACTAAAGAACACATCTTACTGTACTTACTATCTGTTTACAGTTGCATTTAGTGTTATGCAACATGCTATCCCCTACATTATTGCAACACTCCCCCATAAAGGCTGATTTAAAAAAAAAAACCTCCAGTATAGAGAAACCGCAATGCACAAATTGCTCTGTCATGATATTGGGTGCCTTATGCTACAGCTTTATAGGTGGCTTTTATACTGGAGACTCCTTTCGAAAAATAAAAAACAACTCCTTTCAGAAAACTTCACGTCAATAACTACGTTTCCCTTAAAATCAATTTACATGGAGAGTACACCAGGTTCCTGTGCACATTGTTGCCATAGAAATAAAAACATATGAACCTATGATTTGCCCCGCAACCAGTACTAGCTTTAAAGCTGCATTGTTAAGGTGTTATAATAAGTCAAGACCTTCTGAACTGGGAATTACAATACTATCTGATAATCCCATGCTCAAATTTAACTGCATACACAAAGTACCTTTTTTAAATTTGCTCCCGATAACCGGTTCAGGTTGCGCTGTGCCATCTTTCCTCTCACAGGCCACAGCCAGAGAAAATCTCTTCTTTGTTTTCCACTCCTTTACAAACGTGTCAAAAAGTCTTTTATCACTTGCCACATCAATAATAGAGAAGGATTCTGGACTGCTCAAGTTGGAGCCAGAGATCGAGGCATCCTGTGAAAGCTGCAGTGAAAAGCCCTCAGCACTCGGGGATGACTCTAACTGTGACAAGACCTTTGGTTGCTGATCCTCAGGGCCAGAATTTGGAGGTGAATTGAATCTAGATTCTATGCGAGTGTGGTGATTTCGAGGTGACTCTACAGCTGAAGTTGTCATTTTGACTTGGGGTGTGACAGGCTCACATACTGGTGTGGGAGGAATAAGATCTTGGGGCATTGAATTTGGTTTTATTACATGCAAATTCTCTGAAAATGATCCTCTGTGACTCACATGCTCAGGCTTAGCTTCAGCCGACACCACATTTGCATCTGTTTGCCCTGTAAGTTCATGGAGGGTTGAGAACTGATCTGACCACTTATCGAAAATGTCTTGCATTCCTGGGCTTAGATGGAATGAAGAATTGGCACCACCTTCTGAACGAAGCGCATTGTCTTGCGATACTTGTATCTCGGACACAACGTCGTCTGTGTAACAGGGCTTTTCTCCTTCACTCAAGCTATCTTTTGGTCCAGCACAGATCTTAAATCCACTGTTCCGCTTCTCCAGATAATGCTCTCCTATGAGTAACGAATCTCCCCATTCTGACAGGTTAAAAGAAGACTCGCCCCACTGTACTGCCTCTTGATCTTCCACTTCCACTTTGTTCTCTTCATTTAATACCCTGGGTGGATCACGTGAACTTGTATTTGCATCTACAGCTTTGTATCCTTTGGATTCTGCAGAAAATCCTGCCTCGCCTCCCTCCAGGGCCTCCAAGATGGAGCCATCATACAGACTATCAAAGAGAAAACTGCTGCTTCTGTTGGGACTGTTGTCCACAATATCTTCAGGTATCTCTTTCGTCATAGTGTCTGAATTGTCTGTTTGGCCTTGGAGTTTTGAATTCAAGTGCATTTCACATGATTCAGTGTTTTGGTTTGTGAAATTGAGAAGGTTCTCCAGTTGACTGTCTGTCAGTGAAATGTTATACTTGGGTTTAGTTTTAATTGAAGGTAAATCATTGGGCATATTATCAGAAACTAATGATGCTCCATCATTTGGATCCTTGTTATTTTTCTGTTCATGCCTCTTCTCTGGGACTAGATTTTCAGAGTGAGGGCTTTGGGCGGTTCCAACATAACTGTGTGTAGTCATAAATTTATGATTAGTATTTGACCTGCTGTTGCTATGAGGCAATTTGTCCTCGAGCAGCAACATTCGTTCGGTCTGAGTGTCAAGCTGAAAACTATCACCAAATTCTTCCAAATCCCCTGTGTACAAATCTGGAGAATTACACTTTTCCCCTGAAATTAGTATTACATCTGATGCAACTCTAGGCTTTAGTTCTGAGCTCACCAAAAATTCTACAGAAGTTCTTCTCGACACTTTCTTGTAAGAGTCTGTGCATTCCCCCTTTCTACGTTCCTTTTCAGAAATAATCGTCCTGTTTCCTGACTTAAGATCTTTATATTTGTTTTTTACGTCATCTGTGTACGTTTTCTCATCACATGAAGAAAACTGGGGCTGACTAGATAACACTGGGGCCTCCCCAACATGAAAATGTTTAGATGATGGGCAGGATGTCTGTGGCTTACAGTTTTGGTTTAATGCTGTGCTTTCAGGTTTAGAAATAGGTGGTGTCTTTCCAGAATTCAAATCAGCATGACAATTATTCAAAGAAACCACTGCTGTTTGCTTAATCTCAACATCTCTTTTTTGACATGTTTTTTCTGTGTCAGTTACTCTGGTAAGAGAATCAACCTTCATTTCATCGTCTTCCACCCGTCGGCGTTTAGGTAGTGGACTGGCAGAATGACGGTCATCGCATGAGATAGAGTTGCAATGCAGATTAGAAGTGTTGGCACATTTTGCAAGAAATGCTGATGATATCTCTGTAGTGTCGCAGCCATTTTGACCTATTTTGTCTTTAGCACTTATGGATTTTAGTACTTTATGTAAGGCATTAGTTTGCCGTTCAGAGTTCATAGGGTTTTCTAGATTTGCAGTTGAACACTTTGGGTTTGTAGGACTTTGAGCATTATCAGATGGAGGATTTTGATCAGCCGGTATATGACGTCCTTTTATGAGTTTCCTCAAGTTCTCAGTCTTAACGTTCTTCTTGTTGGATGAACCCTCAGATGAAGACTTTAAACTTGATTCTTCTAAAAAATCTCCTCTAGCCTCTGGTGGGAAGGAATTGGGGTTCCACTCCACACCAAGAAGGGCCAAGTCCTGCTGGAGGATCAGCCTGGCTTCCGACATGATCTGCTGCGCAGCCTCACTCTCAGTCAAAGCTTTCTTCCCGCTGACCCAAATACAGCGCATACTCCTGCGTTCCCGAACCTCCTCCTCGCTCTCGTCCACTGCCTGCCGAGAACTATCATAAACAGAAATCATAAGCAGCTAGTCATCTTTTAAATATGTACGTTGACCATTTAAAGTGCTGCAAGAGTCAAAACAACACCTACACCCTGTCTGTTTCAAATGAGTAATACAAGTTACCTTTTGAAAGGAACAGCTTTCCTCAAGGCTTTCTCGATATCATTCAGCTTTGTACGTGTGACCTCAGCCACGGTAACCAAACCAGCATTGTAGAGTGCTCGTGCTCTCTGGGCGTTCAGCAAAGAAATCCGCACCAGATCGCACAGCTCTCGCTGCACTCCGAAACTCAAACGACTTTGGAACTGCGATAGCAGGAGCTCGAGGTTGTGCCATCCGAGACGATTACAGAAGACTGTAACCATACCTGCCATTCACAATAACCTTAATTACCTCTAGACACAAATTCTGTTCTTACCAAAGTTCTATATACAGTACTGCAAGGATTTATAGCCCAACGTAATAAATAGACAGAAAACCTGCATAGGTAGAGGCTGACTGCTGAAGGGACTGCAGCTGTCCTCGGCTACAGCCGTACTTCTTCGCCACGACTCCAAGAGGCTCCTCGTTGACCAGCTCAAACAATACAAGCGTGGTGAAAAAACTACAAGATACAACAAAACAAACGTGACGTTTCTACCTTACATTTATTTTGGGATACATTAGTAAAATGAAGGGCACTTCCTCCAAGCAGGTGTACCCCAATATATGTCTTGGCTAAGACAAAGTAGACATGACCAGAAAAGTAGACAAATACGAGCATTTAACAATATAAGAATCCTGCATTAAAAAAGTTCAGAAACGTGATGTTACCGTTTGTGAATGGCCATCTGTCTGTGCTGTTTTTCCGTTTTGGCGATCAATTTCCCGCTAACAGAGCGTGCCAGAAAACCTTCCTGAATTCCCACCATCTCTGCAACTCGTTTCATCGCAGAAGGCAGCTGCTCCCACAGACAGAAGAACTGGTACCAGTCTATTGTTGTCCAGTCGACGTATACTGGCGTTATCTGTAAAATACACAGACATTGATTCATAAACCAGTTCTGAGCTTTTACAACTTGTACAAGAAATGACAAACGGAACTACTAGGCCCCTAGACGCATCTTGTAAACTTCCCTGTATCAAAGAAGTGCACACACTGCAAGTTTCATTTTGTTCATTTGTTCAATTTAAGATGCAAAGAGTTTTCATATCACTACAATCTGGCTATGAGAAAATGCACTGATTTTTGATGATTTTTGATTTTAGTGATTTTAGTGAGGATTTCAACCAGTCTCGTTTCCTCCTCTCGGATTGCGCTTCCTCCTTCTTTACAATTGGATTTGTTGCAACAAGAGAGGCGGCACCCACGCATTTAAATCAAGCTCTTTTTTTAGTTTCAGTTTAGTTTGCCCTCCACTCCACCTCAGGTTTCAGCTTTTCTCATCTGTTACCCACCGAATTTCATGTGGATGTTTATTATAAAAAGTGCATTTGTGTACGTTTCTGTCTGTATTATCCTGTTCGTCTAATGTACACTGACTGATTAAAAAACAACTGCACGACTCGAAAACTGTCACCGAACACATTCGTCTCTCATGGTTCTTACTGTGCTGGGAAAGGACCAACCCTGAAGCAGGAGCTAAAAAAGTCCCTGAAAACGGCTTCTAAGAACTACAATCATTCTCAATTCCTGCAGTGTGAACACATGAAAAAGGGGACTACGGTACTTCCTCCAACAGTTCTGAGAACTACGAAAAGTCCCTGCGGTGTGAAAGTGCCTTCTTTATCAAACTGCTATATGTGTACAATATGAACAGACAGATGGATGCGATAAAATGGTAGAATGGCAGAATAGTGTTTTAATAAATATTACCAATATTATTAATTTGGTTCGAAATATAGATGTTATTCTACAATCTGCATGACATTCTGGACACCTGGAGTCTGAATCTCAATGAGGCCACCGATGGGAAAAATGGCATACTGTTTCTTAATTTAAAGGTACAGTCATCCATTCTACTCCAATACACTTTCTGTCAAGTTCAGCAAAAATCTCCTTACAGCGCACTTGCTTTCCTTGCTGAAAAAAAAAGCTGGTGCTCATACACAGCCCTAGCTCAGCAACAGGGGACACATTCCAGCCAATCAGAAGACAGGGAGAAGGGAGGGGAAGGAGACAGTTGTGTCATTGTTAGTGTCATTGCTCATCCATTAATTTGAGGGGCGGAGCTTCTGAAGTACTGAAGAGAGGTGTGTATTTGTTTGGCTGTTGAGTCCAAGTATCAACAATCTTTCTTTGCAAACGATGACTCCTCCTTTAAGCTTCTACCCGCTTTGACTTTAATCAAAGGAACTCACAAGTTATACAAGGTTTCAGCTGAGTGGACTGGTTGAAGGAAGGGGAAGATTTTCCTGTGCTTTAAGTACATGTACAAACTACACTGCAGGCAGCAGAAGAGTCTTCAAATTTAAAACATCCAATATAGTAAAGAGTGAGACTGAGCTCTTCTCTACCTGGTAAAGAATGTGGAGATCATTTTCAAGAACAAAGCCTTTCATGGCTCTTTGTAGGTCAGCAAAAATTCCCAGAGCTTCTGGTGGTGACAGAGATGACGACAATGTGGCAGAACCCAGCTGAGTAGGATGGTATTTCTCCTCTGCAACAGAAGTACATAGTTTCACAATGTTGGCGTGCAAACTATGTCAAACAGAGCTGCTGTATCTAAAGGTCTACTCACCATCTCCTTCCTTCTGGATATGAATAAACTCGTTATCCATCAGCCAATCCATGCAGGCTTCAATGGCCCCACGGCTCCGAGCTGCGCCGGGCTGATCGGGATGTTCAGACGCCATGCTGGCTGCCAGCAGAGTGCACGACGCATACATCCTCACCTCCTCAGGTGTACTGGCAACTTCACCCACTATGATCTAATAGTAGATGGGACGAGAGGTTTACAGTAGTGAAAAGTCATCTGCATGGGCGGCCCTAAGCTTCTTAATTGTACCCCATTGTTTAGTATCATTAGTTTGTGCACCTGGAAAAATATAACTTAGCATAAAGGCAGATGGCTAGTAGGTAGCATTGTTACTATAACCTCCAGAATAGCTCGGAGCATGCTGGTAGTGACTCCCTCTCCTTCACGCTTCACCAGACAGCTGCTGATGGGCTTTAAGGAGCCTTGGATTAAACTCATGCCCTTCATGCGCTCAGACTCCTTACACACCAGGACACTTTCACCTGGGAACATAATTCATTTTAAAGAAGAATAATCAATGTCAAGTGCTCATCCTGACATATGAAATACCTATATGTGACATCTTTAGATTCAGTTACTTTCAAAAATATATAAAAAAATAAATAAACAGGACTTGCCAACAGTGTCCACTCCTTTACGGCCTGCTCGTCCCACCATCTGTTTGTAGGTCAGTATGTCCAGCAGGTGTCCATTAAACACTGGGGTTCTGATAATCACGCGGCGTGCAGGCAGATTTACACCAGAGGACAAAGTGGAGGTGGCGACCAGGACCCTGAGGAAGCCCTGACGAAAGGCACCCTCCAGGATGTCCCGCTCATCAAACGTCAAACCTAAATCAAAAACCGTAATGAATATAATGAAATCATGCCTTTATTTATTGTAACTGCTCAGTCAAATTAGACACAAACCAATGTGACTTATTTGATATACACAGAAAAAGGCCCATCTGTACGGAATGAAAATGAAAATCATGCGTTTGTTCAAATGTGTCAATGTCGGAATACGTTTCGTAATCATAGCGAGACTAGTCCTTTAAATGCTGAAATACCATTTATACATACTGAACATTACAAACAAACTGTACATTCCTTGAGACGTGTCATTGAGTAGTGTTTCTTAATCACGTGACTAATCTTTTATATGATAAATAGAAAACAAGATTATACCCAAAAGAAATAAAGAAGGGAAAGAAATAAAGAAGGGAAAGAAATAAAGAAAGAAAGAAAGAAAGAAAGAAAGAAAGAAAGAAAGAAAGAAAAGAGACAAAGAACGAAAGAAAGAGAAAATTTGTACATACTGAACATTCTAATCATTCTCTATATTCTTTGAAACGTCTCTGAATATTAAAAGGCTGGACCCAGCAGACAGGCAGGCAGACAGACAGACCTTTCATTCATACCAAAGATTCTAAACAATCCGCACATTTGAAGTGTGTCAATCTCAAACCACAGACTGGGCATACAGTACAGGTCACCTCACTATATTCTGATAGTGATGGTCAATATAAACACCAGGTACCTGCGTGATGGAAGGCTACGCCCCAGGGGACCGTGCGCTTCAGGATGTCATCCAGGCCTGCAGGTGTGCGTTTTAACTGAGCCACGACATCCTGGAGACCCTCAAGGTTCAGAGACACAGAGTGCACTCCAGATTCTGACTGTTTCTCTAAGAAGGGGGAAAAAGGAGAACTCTTCGGCTTAGGCACCATCTAGTTTATAACAACTATTCAAATGTCTGATTTTTATTTGGTCTTAATAATCTGCAGGGGGGGAAAAATCTTTTTTCATCTCAGTCTTTTTTTTTTTTAATCTTATCCAGAACTGGCAGGCTAAGCTGCCACTCTTGCTAAAAGAAAAAGGACTATATTTTGACATCCATATTGTTTTATTTGCTGACAGCATAAAGTGGATGGTTTTTTTTTGTGTGAAACCTAATGCAACAGCACCACCAATGGTCATAAGTAAAAATGAACCTTCCTTTTATATTGTCTTTATTGCTAATCAATGAGACGTAAAGATGCTGATTTAACGAAATCTGATGAGGTAGCCTAGGCCAAAGGTTCAGGAATGTTAAAATATATATACCCTAGAATATATATAAGCCAGCAATAAAATTGAGGGTTTTAAAGTGTTTAAGACGTTTAATAGTTCATCCTGAACAGGTTAGTGCACAAACCACTTTGGTGCAGGTTGTAAAACTCCCTAGCGATGCTGTCTGCCAGCTTTTCACACCAGTTCTTAGAGGGACAGAAAAGCAATGCAGCATGACCAGCCTGCACCGTCTCAAAGCAGAGGCTTACAATGTGGTCATCATCACCCTGAAGACAGAAGCACAGCCTCTTATTATTATTTTATAGCTGTATACAGCAATCATGCATGTTCAGAGCCATAGTAAATCCTGACCTTAACAGGGAGAGCAGGAGTAAAAGGCCTGACAAGGTTCATGGAGCCATCGTATATGTTAGCACCAATCTTAACCCACTCAATCAATGGCACAGGACGGTAAATTGTATGGTACAGTTCAGCGTTTAGCCAATGAGCAAGGAGATCCAAGTTTGGCAAAGTGGCACTCATTCCCACAATCTGTACACCATCAGTGGAACTTTTATCAGAGCACCTGCAAGGAGGGAAACAGGTAGGTTTTTGGCATGTAACACTATCCAAATCATTATTACATTGGAGTGCAACAATACAGTCTTGAGAATTTAAATATATATTGATGTATTCTGTATACACATCAGAAAAATTTGTGCTGGCTAACTCTAAAACTGGTGTCATATAAAATGAAATCACCATCATTTACATTTGAATGTCTATTTGTGTTAGAGCTCTCAAAACATATTTTAGAGCTGAAGTAGGTTTTCTCAAATATTTGTCTAAATGATACTTGTAGGAAATAATTTAATACAAAAAATGTTTTGTTTTGTTTTCCCCCATAATTTAAAACTCATGTATGTTGTATATTTTCAAATTAGGTATAAAGTGGTACTTGAACGTTTGTGAACTCTTTGGAACATTTAATTTTCTACATTATTGCATAAATATAACCCAATGTCAATAGATTCTCACACAAGTTCTAAAGGTCGATAACGAGAACCCAATTAAACAAATGATACAAAAATATGATAACTGGTAATTTATGAGGGAGAATCAAAAAGTAAAGGCAAAATACACTTAACGACTTTAACAGAAGTAACTGAAAAAGATGCGAATCACTCAGCACCAATTCCAAGATGTAAGAAGGATGTGGAACATGTTCAAACCCGAGCCGTTGCACTGTCTCTACTGTCGCTGCTGCTGTATGAAGATATGCATTATCATGGTGCAGCAAGACCATCTTGTAGAGTCTTTTGCTGTGCATTGCAGGTTTAAGTTTATTTCACGAAAAAGATCAGCAATTTGCACTATTCACTCTTTGCCCATGCACTTGGAAATGCACCTGAATAGGCCCCTTCATGTCCCAAAAAACATTAAAATGATTTTCTTGAGGGAGGGCTGACTTTTGAATTGCTTCTTCGCTGGAGAAGATGGATGTTTCCACTCCAAGCTTTGTTTTTTTTTTCTCTCTGGGTTAACAATTTAAAAACTGCCTTTACTTTTGACTCTTCCTTGTATTTATTAAGAGAAATGGTCCAATATTACATGTCTGTGAGTGAAAAAAGTATGTGATTCTTTGCCATCAGTCCCTCTTCTGAAACATGAAAATTCTAATGGGTTCACAAACTTCCAAGCACCACTGTATATAAAGTGCGTGTCTTAAAAGTTATAACTAATAAAAAGTAGTAACTAATCAATAGAAGGAGTCACTCTAGGACAGTAGAAGAACCTCAAATCATGCTTCGCTGTGCATGTAGTGCACTAGATAGGGCGAATTATATAACGTTGGAGCAACTAGGAAGTGAGCATACTGAAGGTAGTGAATAGGAGGCCATTTAAGATGGCCTAACTATATGCTGGACAACAAAGCAAGAAAAATGAATATTTATTGAATAAATTACTAGTTTGCTACTTGAGGATTTTCTCTGACTCCTTACAAAAAAAAATCAAGTCTCACCTTCCATGTTTTACGTTAAATGAAGGTACTGTTCAGTGTAGTGCTACAGCTGATGTTCACACAGTTACAGAACAACATTGTAGGCTCATTAATATCTAAATGCATTAAATACTAAATGCTTTAAGAAGCTGCATGATCATAAACTGGCTCCAGTCCAAAACAAACAAGCCAAAACATACTTCTCTGCTGTTTTCTTTGCAATGTACTGGATTTTAGTCAGCAAGAGCTCCAATAAATATCCACGGCCAGAGTCACCCAGCATGTGCAGCTCATCTACCACGACAATCCCTAAGAGGGCAAAAAAGGTGGAGCCTTACACATTGCTATCACAAGGCACATAAGACATAACGCAACATACAGCAACTACTACACAAATTACCAAGCAAATCCATTCTGTCCTCTTCAATGAGCCTGTTGATAAGCCCATTGGCTTTCTCTATTGTACACACAGCCACATCGAGTGCAGAGAAGCCACCAGCCGCTGACGTACTTCCCATATAGCCTTCAACTCGCATCCCTGCCTCCTGAAACACATTCTACAAACAAGGACGAGTGCAAACTCTTTAGACAATGTTTAATATACCGTACTAATATTAATTGACATGTGTTGTGCATCGGTGAGAAGACTGACAGTAAAACAACACTACAGTCATCAGGGAAAAGACTCAAAATTGTCCAGAGTTCAGAGTATGTGAGTGCGATAGATGCGGTGAACACTGGTAAGATGTAAACCAACCTGGAGATAAAACATTTTCTCTCTGGCCACAGAAACAAAAGGGAGGATGAATATGGCCTTACGTCTAGTCTCCAACACTCTTTTTAAGATTAATAACTCTGAAACCAGTGTTTTCCCAGCGCTCGTTGGGGCTGAAAATAAAAAAAAGGACAGCAGGATCACTACGGCGAAGCAGACCAACTGCCACTCGAACACTGCTGAAGGACAACGATGCTCTAATGTTTCTTAAGATTGAAAACTTCATAAGGAGGAAAAATGGAATAACATTTGGAGTACACAATGCACAATATAACCACAGGGCAAATGAACAATGCTTTTGTCAGGCTTCATATCCTAATCCTTCACTCATCATTTTGTCTTTCATTTATATTTATCTCATGTTTTCAAACCTGCAACCCATTCTATAACTATAAAATATTTTTTCCTTGTGCAATATTTTAGTATATTATATATTCAATACACACACGCATACATACACACATATTTGTGCATGTGAGAGAGAATATATGCATTTTCATAGTGGCATGTAGTGCATAATATTCATGGATTCCACATTTTCTTAAATTCAAGGACTTTTCCAGGACTTTCCAGGCTGATGTCCTCAAATTCAAGGATGCGACACGACATGCAGGTGGTGCATGAAACAAGGACACACAGACGGCAGGAGACACAAGGCAACAGACGAACATAAACTATATACAAATGTATAAGGTTCAACTATGTAGGATTCAAGCAACCGAATGCTGCTCCCACATGCCTCCCTTTCCAAGCACATATTAGAATGTACAGTGGCCGTCAGGGGCTTGTAAGGTACTTCAAAGACCGTCATTTACACTCCCCTTTCTTTTAGCATGCCTTATACCAAATATAATCCTTCATTTTTAACTATTTGGGATCTCATACTTGTTAACCAACACAAGCAAACACCGATTCCTCATATTTCTTCTTCGTCTTCTTTACTTCTTTTTTATCTTCTTCCGCCATGTCTTCAGGATTCACACTGCCTCTTGTAAAAAATGTAGAACACAGAAGGCGCTCTCTGTTTGCTCATATTGGGGGGTGGACCCGCGCCCTATATTGATTCACAATCACGATCACAAGCATTCACAGTCACGACGATTTGTAGTTACAGGTAATTATACACTAATGAAACCACTTATGAATACCATGATAAAAGATCCCCCCAAATTCTACATAGTGGATCTTTAAGTACTTTAAGTATCTTTACTTTATGTAAAAAAAAAACAAACAAACAAAACTTTAATTTCTATTGCTGTATAAAATATATGAATTCAAGCACTTTCGTTCACCCATGTCTATTTATGTCTATTTTCAAAAGCTTTCAAGGCCTTGATTATTTTTCTCAAATTCACAATCTTTCAAGGAATGCAAGGACCCATGAGAATCTTGTATACTGTGTTTTTAATTTTTAATATTCACTCTCTTAATTTTCTTCCACTTGGAGCTAATGCAATGTGAATTTCCCATGCAAGGATCAATAAAGTTTATCTTATCATCTGGGCTATTCGGGGTAAAGTTTATTTCACAATATAAACACAATCTGGGCATGTGTGTGGGTATGTGTAGAGAACGGACTACATGCAGTATAATCTTTCTCATTGTGTTATGTGTATGATGTTAAGTGTCACATCAGGCTCCATGAGACTAATGCTGCAAATCTTATCATTTACAACGTGCTTCAGTGTAAGAAGTTCATTTGAAATGCTCATGAAAAACAAGTCATAGAATAGAATATTAAAAAAAAGATGCATACATAGTTTATAAATGAAAGTCCTTGACTGAATATGCGATTTGATCAGATAAAGAAACTAAAGAAAAGTAAACATTATTCTACATTTTTTTAATCGAATACCTGTTCATCTCAGATTGTTGTGACTTGAAGTCTTCATCAGTTGCTCCACACAGATATTCTATAAAGTACCTGTTATAGACCGAACAGTTGAATTACCTGAGTACACCAGATTGTTCCCCTCCAACACTTTGCCAAGAGTGAGACATTCAGCCTGCCACTCAAACATCTGCTTCACACCCAGACTCTGGTACTTCTCCAGCACAGGTTTGGGCAGACCCCAGCTGGAGAGTAGCAGCTTATCTGACTGATCAGCAGGTATGCCCATGTGGATGCTGTGTGCTGTTTAAGGAAGAAGAAGAAGAAGAACCAACAACAACAACAATAATAATAATAATAATAATAATAATAATAATAAACAAATACAATATTATTAGACATCAGTTTATCATCTCCCGTTCATTTATAAGTTTATTTATCTTCATTAAGAACTTTATCTTGGTCAGAGTTGTGTTGGATCCAGAGCCTATCCTGGGAACACATACTGGATTGGAGGTCAATTTATCTAAGGGCACCACAGGGCAATTTAAAGTCCTTTGTTGACCTACTAGCGCATTTTCTGGGGTTTAATATAACTGGAGAACAGTAACACAGGCTTGGGATGAAATCAGGGACCCTCGAGCTATGAAGCAGAAACGTTACCCACTGCATCATCATGAAACCCATCATGCAAATTATGTACCTAAATCATCACACACCCACTTCAAACCAAGTAATAATTGCTCATATTGTAAAGTTGACAAAATAAGTTATGGCAACTATAATAAATCCAGAAACATTCACTGGAAATTCACTAAAATTCATTCATTCATTTACACAAGCATTATCTAAACATTGCTTTCTTCCTCCGCTCACAGCACTGTCTTACCCAGGACAAGCATAAGCCTCAGGTTCCAAAGGTTAAAGCTGGAATTGTATATTAGAAGTGATTTAGATTGGCTCTCAAGTGGCACAACAAAACTGTCATCAGGAAATGGTGCATTTCATCCCAAAAATGTCACAGACAACTGTGACTGGGAGTGAGAGCAAAAACAGTGATGCATGATGATATAAATTTTCTCTTGTCAATTATAGTAATCAATCAATCAATAAGTAAATAGTGGGGGTAGATAATGCTTTCCTTAAAGTGTGTTAATCTGCCCTGGAAGTGGGGTAGGAATGGAAGACACTATTTTAATGTTCTAAAATGATTTCTTTAGAAACGCTCTTTTCTAGAAACGAGGGCATATCGAAGGACAAGGAAGCCAAACAGTTCCTAGTTCCTCGACTGAGGGGAAACTGCTCAAAAACTGTTCCTTGTTTCAGTGTTTAAAAGAGCCGACTCACCCTTCCCAGCATCCAATAAGTTGTTTTTGTTTTGAAAGCATGTGACCGTTACCTCCTAGCTCTCTGTGTAGCGAAACTGCATCAAAATCTACACATCATATGTGCAAGCTTTGAATAAAACATGCACTATCTTTTTATCCCCCCTGTTTTTATCTCCAACCATATGCAAGATGGCCATAACCAGTTCTGGTCCACATATACAGAATAACCATACGAAAATGGAAGGGATCAGTTGAAAGAATTACAAATCTAGATACTCTGGCAAAATATCTTCAGTTTCATGTTACAATTTAAGATCTATGGCCTAGGATGTTGTAGAATTGTTCCAGGTTGTTTATAGAATATCAATTGTATTCCAAAATGATAAAATGCTATTTGGTGCAAAGGATTCTGGGAAGGGTGAGCCGGCCCCTTTAATGGCGTTAAGTGGAGAGTAATTCTACCTGCATCCGTTGGCGAACTGCACAGCGAGCTGAGATCCAGGCCAGGTGGAGGAGTGAGGACAGAGACGGACAGGTTCCCGTGCCTCGGCTTCTGCTGCTGGAAACAAGACCTTTTTTTGGCAGCTGCCATGCGTGTTGGACTGAACAGTATGTAATCCTTTGAATTGTTCTTAGATCCTTTAGAACTACCTGCCGACATCTCTTCTCTGAATCTCAACTTTGGCCTGTTGTCGGATTTTTTTTTGTGAGGCGAGCAATTTTCTGTTCTATGCTCAAATTCTGCCTCGTGATCCCGCTTCTGCCTTCCTGGGCTGCTGCTCTTGGTTTCGCTGAACAGCAACCTCTGAGCCAAATCCTTCCAGTCCTTTGCTTTTTTTGCATGCATATTAGTTCTTCCAGATCTCTCTAAAGGTGATGAGGGCCCTGGATCTATAGGCTTGACAGTCTTTGAATTTTGCTCTTGTAGTTCAGGACGACCATTTTCACTGATTTCGAACACGTGAGCTCTTTTCTCTGGTAAATTAGGTTCTTTCACAGACATACTACATGTTCCCTTGGTCAGTTTCAACTCTTTTATATTCCCTGAATCCTTTACCACAGTTGAATCAACAGGCATCAATGGTTTCTTCTCATTTTGCTGAAAGTAAAAAATTTTTTTTTAATCAAAACAATAAGATGAACCAACAGCACATTTGGATCGAAGCATTTACACGTACCATAGTAGAAGTGCTCTTACAGCTTCCCGTCTTCTGTATTCCAAAGTCTGAGGCCTGAGCGCGATGGAGATGGCTCGATTGTCTACTCGGTGGTTTTTCATCCACAGGCAATCTACCAGAAAACAAGTATACACATTCTGATAAAGGAATAAACCCCTTGGAGGAGTGGTTATATAGGAAAATAATCCATGGGGTGGTATGCAGAAGCAGAGTAATCATTACCAACCAGAAGTACAAAACATCCTGAAGTGTTTTATTCCTCTTTGCCACAGCAATTTCAACCGTTAACAGTCAACAGTTACAATTTTCAAATTTATAAACAAATTACATAATCATACTTTTCATAAACTGTTTATAGTTACCCTCAATACTGTACAACATCCAAAAAAGTAAGCTAATTCCTATAATCACTTGTCATAGCAGCTATAAACAGGCATTCCCACAAAAGCCTTTCATTTCTCTCTCTCTTGAAGTCTATAAGATAAAGAACTTACTAAGACTTTCAAAGTGCTGACCCTGGAGACCATATAAATGATTACACATTTTGTACATAACAGAATGAGTCTTTTCTAAGGCTCGGCGATCTGACCTAAAAATGATATTGCGATATTTTCTGATATTTTCATGATAACAATATTTTTCACAATATACATTACGCTATAAAAAATAATGATCAGAGACAAAAGAACATGCAGCACATGCAAACCAAAGACACCGGACGCTCGTGAGATCTTGTGCACACAGTGAGATTGTAATACAGTAAACCCCTGTCTTTCCTGTCTTTCTAATAAAACCGCAATACACGGACGCCACCGCTAAATGCTTTTTTTTTTAATACCTGAAACCATAAATGATCCTCCCACACTCTAAACACTTTCTAGACACAATTAAACACATAAAGAATACAAAAACGAATTTGTAGAAACATCACATTTATAGCGAGTACTGTGCTACGGGCGAAGAACTGGATGTTGACAAACGCTGGTTGCTTCTCCCCAACCGTATGCATTCAGTACCAGCAGCCAATCACATCCAAGGTTAAATGAATAGGGCATTCCGATGGGCCCCTCCAGCCATATATTTTTTTTCAGTATCCATAAACCGCGTTTGTGTAAACAATGCTGTGTTCTTTGTCTCTTGTGTACATATGAGATACACTGTACTGTATTTTATATATTATTAATATTTTACACCATTTTAATTCAATGTTTATCTTTTATAATACCGGGGAAATCCACCAAAAAAAATGTGATATATTCTAAATAATCTAAATCCGCGAATGGCCGGGGGCGCGAAATGTGAAGCACGATATAGCGGGGGATTGCTGTACAACAGGCCAAATACTTATTAAGCTAATTAGTTAAATCTGCACGTCATGGGGCAGGGGGTAGCTCGGGGGATAAGACATTGGACTACTGATCGGAAGCTCAAATCCAAGCACGGACAAGATGCCGCTGCTGGGCCCTTGAACAAGGCCCTTAGCCTCAAATGTTCAGCTATATAAATAAGATAAAAATGTAAGTCGCTCTGGATAATGAGCATGACGGTAATGTAATGTAATACAGTGCTCCTGCTCATTTCTGGACCAAAGCTTGTATTTCTTCTAAATCATGCTACTCACGATATTCAGCCGGCTGACGATATGAATGGTCATTTCGCAATAACGATAATTTTTCCATATATCGCCCAGCCCTAGTCCATTCCAAACATCAACATCATCACAAACATCAATCATTACAAACAAGCAGCCTAGAAATAATGCAGCCTTGATTGTACAGCATCTATCAGGAGAAAACACAAGAACACCAAGCCCTGAGTAAACCTTACACTACTCACACCTTTAAATACTATTCATGAAGTGTCTGTAGAGGGGCTTGAGAGATTTATACCAAGTTGGAGAAGCCTAGCTTTAATGCATTCATATAGATTAATGTGATCAGAATAATCTGTCACTCATATGTGAGCAGTTAAAAGTAATACATTACATACTGATTGTTTTTCTTACCCATGTTTCTTTGTTATAGGATGCTGTCCAAGGTAGAACGTCCTGGATGAACAATTCATCACACAAAGTGTCAGTTAAAATGTCCAGTGTTTCTTCAGCGCCTGCGGAAAGTCAACTATGTTTATTTTTCCGCGCTCTATAGTTAGCTAATCATCCCGTATCGGAATCGTTTTGATTTTTACGACGTTACTTCCGTCCTCTAATGTGACATGAAGGGTGTTTTTGTTAACCAAGACACTTAAAGGTTTTTTCTCCCCATAATTTTACGATTTCAAACCGATATTAACATTTATCTGGGTGCACAGCAAAAGCGTGTTTGTATAAAATAAAACCTCTATTTTCTTCTCTTATTACCTAGCAACCGCGAATAAAATAAAAAACAAACAAACAAACACAAACAAACAAAAAATATCTCTTAAAAAGCCCGCGGTGTTTCACCCTGTTGGTCCGGGTTGGGACGCACGCTCTGAACAAAAGGTTCCGGTCTTGTACAGTTTCAGGGTAAATATCCATAGAATCCTAACAAAATAACCTTCAAAAAACATATTAGTCAGTTTCAACTAAAATATTTAAAATAATATCAGTGGTGTGCGAGGTATACAGTGCAATAATACCGTTAACAGACTAGGAAAACAGAGAGTAAAGGTGGTTCACTGACTTTACCATGTAGGAAGCCAAAATCCAAATCACAAATTTATGACAAAGTACATAGAAACATAAAAGTAAAGTTAATTTACTTAAAGGTTTAGTGTTTGGCTTTATTATACACAAGTCATAGATTATACTCAACTCAAAATTTTACAAATCTGTATTATTTATGAATGTGTTGAGTCGTTATTATTCTATGAACATCCATTTTCAAATGCATTTTATAGATTCCAGTATACAGTCAACTCCACCGGATCCGATACAAACCAAACCAATGATTGTTGTGAAGATTCATTTTCACTGCGTTTAACGGGACCCCTTTGTTATTTTAATAACCTACGCTCTTCTGGGAAGACTTTTCACTAGGTTTTGGAGCATGGCTGTGGGAATTTATGCTCATTGAGCCTCGAGAGCATTAGCGAGGTCAGGCGAGAAGGTCTGCCGTGCAGTCAGCATTGTTGTTCATCCCAAAATTGTTCAGTGCATTTGAGGACAGGGTTCTGAGCAGATCACTCCAGTCTTTCCAGTCTAGCATGTTCAAACCATGTTTTCATTGACCTTTACTTTGTGCATTGTCATGCAGGAGCAGGTCTGGAGGAAACCCATGCAGGTACAGGGAAAACATTCAGACTCCGAACTAAAAGGCCTCGGTGAGCTGCAGTCAGTCAGCACGCAGTCAGCAGGCAGGTTAGACCCCAGAACCTTCTTGCTACAAGGCACTTCACCACTTTTCTGCTCTGTTTAGCTCCACTGAAGGGACATCTTAAAGCTACAGCACTATACAATCGTGTGTCCATATTTTTGGCAACAGTTTGGGAAAGGCCCGCAAATGGGTGTGATGATCAGGTGTCCAAATACATTTGGCCATATAGTGTATGTGCTGAAAGAACGCTAACTCTGTCTTTTTATTAGTTAGACACATTGTCTTTCTGTTGCATCAATGCTTTTCTCTAATCCCCCCCTCTCTCTCTCTCTCTCACCCCCCCCCTCTCTCTCTCTCATTCCCCCCCCCCTCTCTCTCTCTCTCTCATTCCCCCCCTCTCTCTCTCTCTCTCTCTCTCATCCCCCCTCTCTCTCTCATCCTCTCTCACGCTCTCATGCTCTCTCTCTCTCACGCTGTCTCTCACTTGCTCTTGCTCTCTCTTGCTCTTGTTCTCTCTCTCGCTCGCTCTTACTCTCTCTCATCCCCTCCCTCTCACTCTCTCTCTTGCTCTCATGCTGTCTCACTCGCTCTTGTTCTCTCTCTCACTCTCATGCTCTCTCTCACTCTCATGCTCTCTCTCGCTCGCTCTTGTTCTCTCTCTCTCTCTCATGCTCTCTCTCACTCTCCACCATTCAATTCAAAGTTTCTTTATTGGCGTGACAAATATTAACATTTGTATAGCAGAAGCAATTGCTCGCTTGCTCTCTCTCACTCGCTCTCTCGCTGTCTCACTCTCTCTCTCACTCTCTGTATGCAAAATGACACATTTCTACCCGACCCCCTCCAAATCCCCCAGAGTCACGTGCCTTTGATTGCTCAGTGTCCAGCCTCATCCATATGTTGTTTATAGAGTACAGGACAGATTATTGACTAAACATTCGTTATTAAAAATAGTTTTACCATCGATATGAAGGGGTGTCGCATATTTTCATACTTTAGACCTTTGACCCCTGCCTTTGTTACAGTAAGGTATTACCTGCTGGTTGTTGCTCAAACTAAACTTGACCCGATATCATTCCAGATTCAGGAGCTGCTGTCCGAGCCTGCCAGAGACACCGAGTGTAGTGATAACATCAAACCAGGTACGCTGCTGCGCTGCCACAAAGCCCATGGATTTCTGTTTTGGTTGTGCTTACATGGTCAAAGTTGCCTAAGCCCGAGGACTTTTGTTTGTTTGATTTCTTGCTTTGCTTTTTACCTTCTGTTCTACGGTGGAAGAATGATGATGAGAATCACAGTATACAGAGATCTGGTTCAGACACGTCACGTCCATGTGTTAACACACATCTATGAAGAAATAATGCTAGTGTTCATTCAAGCCTCGTTCATGTTATACACACGCTGCTTTCTGTGATGGGCTGTAACGTTTGTAGGAAAGGTGTCTTCCACGTGAGGTCACGTTCCTGACTCTGACAAACTGCAGTGTATTGAAACGTCTAAATTGGTGCATGATTTATAACTGTTTGCGTTGGCCTCAAAAGGTTAAAAGACATCATGTGCAAACAGAGTCCTTGATCCGAAGCTTGACTCTGCTGTGTGACGGTATGTGAACCGATGTCAGTGTCGCGATCACATGCACCACACCGGCATTGCCCCATTTCGGAGTTCTGTTGCTGCAGTGATCTTTCCTCAAATTGGGGCGGTTACATCTCGGTCCTTTCATCATCATCATACAATAAGCTTTCAATAAAATACACGCGTTAATATCAGTGATATTACTCAGGCCACATGTGACTGGGACCCACTTTGGGTCCCGTTTTCTGACCTGGGGTCTGTCGGCAGTGTTGTTTTAAGGAGATGAGTTTGAAGTTGATATCTGAACGTCTGTTTCATAGCTAGGGCTCAGATAATCAGCACGTTTCTGATGTCGTTTCAGGAAAGGAGCTGGTTCAGTACACGGCTCAGCCCGTGTTAGTGAGCGACCCCATGACCACCGAGACCACGGGCGAGGATCTGCCCATTCTGCTCGAGCTGGAGGGAGACTCTTATTTCAGTTCAGACCCTGCTGATGATCCTACCATCTCACTCCTAACCACTGACTACCAAGCTACAGGACCGGAAGACCCCAAGCTATAGTAAAAAAAAAAACAGCATATAAAAAAGGCATTTGTGTGTGTGATTTTTATTTTGTTTATCCGTTTTTTTTTTTGTTTTTTTTTTCCCCTTCTTATTGTTGTTGTTACTGTTATTATTATCTATGTTAAAATGGAAAACCGTTATTTTCCCAGCCTGTTTGCTCTCTTACAATCCTAACCCTCTGACAGCAATAGCAGAATATCTTTCAGCACAGTTTCCTCATGTCCATACTGATCATAATATCAGCGCATCAGGCTCTCCTCTCATTGCGTACCTCTGCAGCATGCGTGTGGTTGAAGCCCTGACTTGGAATTCCCAGGAGAGCGCCGCGGTCATGACTGGCGCCCGGCCTACCCCCTGAGCACTCGCGGTTATATGGACTGACTCGTTATTTTACATTAGTCAATTCATATCTCTAGTATATGAATGAATGGTGTGCTAGGAATGTATTGGTAACGCATAGCACTATATCGTAGTTATATGTAAAGAGAAAAACAATCATATAAACACAGGAGTGCTTGGTTTTGAGCCTCGGCTTTTTCACACTGGTCTTTAAGCACCTCGTTTGCCAGTGGCGGTGATTCCTCAGCGGGGCTTTAAGTAACACGTTTAACAGACCATGTATTCTACAGATACTCTTAGATCAAGTATTGATCTTTCTTCACTTAGCATGCAGAGTGTGTGTGTGTGTGTGTGTGTGTGTTTATTTTTAATTAAATGGAATATGTTGTCGGACGTCAAGAGATCTTCGTAGAGACTGTTTGTTCCCTCACGGCAGGTGTTAGGTTAAACACGGCTCCCCACGGCTGATTATAAATGACAGGGAAGCCTCCCTGGTCTCGTTGCTGAAAGTGTGTGTGTGTGTGTGTGTGTGTGTGTGTGTGTGTGTGTGTGTGTGTGTGTGTGTGTGTGTGTGTGT
>JAQLOM010000011.1:8395949-8417473 GCA_030068315.1 Chrysichthys thysi | reverse complement strand
CCGCAGGGCAACACACAGAGACAGACAACCATTCACACTCACATTCACACCTAGGGGCAATTTAGAGTCGCCAATCAACCTAATCCCCTCTGTGCATGTCTTTGAACTGTGGGAGGAAACCCACGCGAACACGGGGAGAACATGCAAACTCCGCACAGAAAGGCACTTGTGCCGAACCCGGGGCTCGAATGCAGGACCTTCTCGCTGTGAGGCGACAGTGCTAACCACTCAGCCACCGTGCCGCCTACACTCATTTCAATGGGAAAAATTAATTTGGCTTGCGAACAGATCGGGTCACGAACAGAGTCTCGGAACGAATTAAGTTTGTGACCCTTGGTCTCACTGAATTTCTCTATCTGTAAACTCTGGTTTATACAGAGGGGCCCAAAAAATGTATACACATTTCACCATGAAAAATCTCTGAACGCTAGCGCAGTGGTAGCTCAGGGTTTAAGATGCTGGACCACTGACTAAAAGGTTGTGAGTTCACATTCCAGCCCTACCAAGCTGCCCCTGTTGGGCCCTTGAGCAAGGCCCTTAACTCTCAACTGCTCAGTTGTATAAATGTAAGTAACTCTGGAATTGGGTGTCCGCCCAATGACGCAAATGTAAATGTACTGTATACGAGTCACTACACCGCTCTTACACACTGACGCCATAATTCAGTTTAGATTTTTAAAAATCTGCATAGATAACCACTGCTGAAGTGTTTATACATTTTTGGGCCCCTCTGTATGGTACAAGTCCACATTATACATACTGCACCTGCAACAAGCTACGTTTTAATACTTCGTTCTCTCATTTTACTTAAACCGTGCCCATGTTACGATTTCACTAAAACGAAGGAACGAAATAGTAAAACGTGGTTATCTACACACTACATTCAATTATGTGGTTTATTGACAAACCTGGTTAAATTACCTCAGAACAAGTGGTAAGCCTCCTATAGCTTCATTCTCTAATCAAAACAAAGCTACGGGGCTCTTCTACAAGGAGGTTTAGCCCTTACTCTGAGATAACAACCAGGTTTGTCACTAAACCATGTAACTGAAACACCCCCGTTGACAGCAGAAACCCTGGATGATAGCCAGGCTGACAAACAGAGGTCGGGAAGGTCAGATGTGATTCAGTGGTGTACCGTGTGCAAGCTTTTTCTGTACTGTGAGGACTTCACGCTGATTGGCTGTTTGTTGCCAACGCAAACCGGAAGACTAAGCAAAGTAGCCAATCATAGCGCAATGACGTGCGGCTTGCTACGAACCATTTCGTGTGACGCAGACAACTGTTGAAGGAGGACGGACATTTTCTAGCGTCTGATACCGAGCTAAAGTCGAAGAGGAGAACACGAATATTATTGTCCAAGAAACGGCTTTTGAAGAACAAAAGAAAAGGATGAAGAATATGTAAATGGACTGTGCCGACTTTGGTGCTTGTATATTCTCAGAAGTTCCGTCGAAAGATTCGAAACACGAGTGGAAAATGTCGGCCGAAGGCGCGAGGGAAGACGCCTGTCGAGAGTATCAGTCGTCTCTGGAAGACTTGACTTTCAACAGCAAACCGCACATCAACATGCTGACCATCCTCGCTGAAGAGAATCTGCAGTTCGCCGAGGCTATCGTCGCTATAATTGAAGCACAAATTGCCAAGGTTTTTATGAAAAGAGCTTTTTTTTTTTGTTTGGTCACGTAGCGGCCATATTGTCCTGGTTGAATTTAACAGCAGGCGCATGCGCAGAGTCAGTTAAAGCGCGTTAGGGCCGGAAAATAACCGCCGCATGTTGTACATGTAACTTTCCTTAAAGGATGAATCATCAAACCGTCTAGTTTCGTTGTAGATTTTTCCCAAAGTTATTTATGTCGCAATGCGTAATTATAGCCGTATAGTTTAGTTTTTTTAGGATCGTGACGTGTACGTTAGATAACGAACGGCTCACTGACTCGTCAGCCAGTAAGAAGCTAGCTTTTACCTTAGCTAACCTAGCTTTAACGACTTTTTGTTTGTACCAAAAACACTGTTAATCAGTTATAGGGTCGTTTTGTAAAATTTAGTGTCTGGTCGAAGGTCCAAGACTTCCAAATGTTGACAATTTCTGCCCAATGTGTCAGACGTGCTAATACTACGCTAGGTATTTAAATAATGCAGTTTGGGTGAATTGGCTAAGCTAACGAGTGAACGCTATGACATCCGTATGTTCCTCTTCACGGCGTTGGTAAATATAGAGGCCGCATTTAAATTACACAAACGTTTACTTGAGCCAAATTATTTGTTTTTAGTGCGAATATGTATTAATAAGCAGGTAGTTCAATGCCAGACGAAGACGGTGAACACGCACCGGGCCGTGGCTCAGTTATATAATGGTCAGATTTGAAAAGTAAAATGGTGACTGACCTTTTTTTTTTTTCCCTGTCAGTTTGGCATTTCCGACTACAAGTACACGCCATATGGCTGAGTCGATACAGGGGGTGTGTTGATATCTTGCTTCGTTAGTCTGTCTGACTGGCCACTTTAACTGGCTTTAATTCAAAACAAATGTATCAGTAATGCCCCTTTGGACCTGATGTATACTGAGAGGCCATAGGATATATTTTACAGTAAATCACTCTCATTACTTACGGATTTTGAACCCCCATTATAATGTATAAGTGTTATTTTAATAGCAGTTAGTGGTTATTTTAGGGGGGATCTCATCATGGAATTGGACATTTTATTACAGCCAAAAGGATGAGTCTAAAAAAAAAAAGCCTAATCTAATTTTTATTATGAAAATTCTGCTAATGCTGAAAAATTTGCTGTGCCTTACTTAGTTTTCCTCCCCAGAGCCTAAACATTTCGTAAACCCAGTTGCTGGCCATATCTGCTGTCTGGAAAATAAGTGACTAAACAGTGTTAATGATACATGACCGACTGAGTAGCCTGCTAGGCCAGAAAGCCTGCCGTTCCGCTTCTCGTAATTACAGTGAACATGTGGTGGAGTGGATCACTGTTTTGGCCCAAGTAGTAATCCGGATTATGCTTTCCAGCCTATGAGGAGCAGTTATATGATAGTGATTTTAGCCACTACACTGGATAGAGATGAGCAGGTGTAAGAGAAATTCATTTTAAGCTGTGACCAGATCAATAAAAGTACACTACTTGTAACTTCAGGTGTCAATGTGTGTCGGCATAACCGTCAGCATGCTAATGATCGCTGTGATGCCATAGTCCTGTGGTCGTACCTTTTGGTGGTCCGTGAAGTTGCGCTCCTTTCTATATTTGTATTTCCTAATTAATAAAGGGTTCATGGCGTGTTTTAGATTGCTGAGTAATTATTCTCCATTGATTTTTTTTTTTTAATTTTTTTTCCCATTGTTAATAAATGCTACACAAATGTGACAATAAACTCTATGAAATGTGCTTTTGTCTTTCTTTACCAGTGTAATTTTTTGTGGGAACATCTGCCTGTTCTTTTGAGTTTGTTTGTGAGAAATGGTCTTTCAATCAGACATTGCTTCAGTTGTGTACAACGTCTTTGCATAGTAACTTCACAATTTGACCAAATGTCAACTATCCTTAAAACAAAGTTGTCAGGCATGTGGCCCCAGGAAGAGGGGCAAAACATTCTAAGACAAACCCTACAACTTAATGGACAAACTCCAAACAACCTTTTGGTTAAAAGTTTGATGGACTTTTTTTTTTTTAAATTTTTAACTTTTTAACCTTTTTTTTTTTTTTTTACTCTTTTTTTTAAGTCAACGCTTAATCTTGTTTGATGTCTCAAAAGGTGAATATGGTCAGTTGCAAAAATCTTAAAATAAAATAAGACTTCATGTATCCCTTTTTCATAAAAGACATTTTTACATAAAAAGCAACACTTTCAAAATGTTTCTCAAATGGTGACTTTAACAAATAACTTTAAAAAAAAGAAAAGAAAGAAAGAAAAATCTATGGACATCCTGCGTATTTTTTGCACTGGAATACCTGCCCTGAAGATTCATCATTGGGGAATTTTCCTTTTGAAGTGGAACACAGCTTATTTTCCTTCCTGTTTTTAGAATAAATATATGGTGACTTGAGTTGCTACCTATCCCTGCAAGGCTTTTTTTTCTCCTCCTCAAGATCTTTTTTATTATTTTTTCTAACCAAGGGCTGGAGTAACTGGAAGAAAATGGAGAAATAAATGTGTTTTTGTTTTTTTTACCCCCTTTAAATTTTTTTTGTTTTTGTGGGGTGGGGGGGGCATTTTTCTTTTTTTTTTTTTTTTTTTTTTTTTTTTTTTCCTGCATCAGCTTTCCTCTGTTTTTAAACAGCAAAGGATACAATCTAATATCACACTGTAACTTCACATTTGTCATGTTGTGTACTAAACTTGTGAGTTTTCTATCGCTGTAGGCGCCTGCTGCTGAGAAGCTCCCCGTTTTGTACTTAGTGGATTCCATAGTGAAGAATGTTGGAGGACAGTACCTTGAAGTGTTTACTAAAAACCTTATCACTTCCTTTATATGTGTGTTTGAGAAGGTACTTAATTTTCCACTTAGTTCTTCTTATGTTGCTGAACATTAAACATCTACTGCTTCCTTTCATTCATGTATAGATATGTGTATGCTGTACTGTAATTTCCTAAACCTGTGAGGGTATAGTGGTGGTCATAGGTTTGCAGTTGTGTGGGGGTTTTTTTGTTTGTTGTTCCCTTTTTTTGTTACTGCTGAATTTGGATGTTTAGTCAAAATTAATCATTTTGTGAAAGTGGTCACCTGGGTTTCTACTAAAGAAATGGATGTCAGGATATTCCGTTCTTCTACCTTGCTTTAGGTGGATGAAAACACTAGAAAATGTCTCTTCAAATTGCGTTCCACCTGGGACGATATTTTCCCCTTGAAGAAGTTGTATGCATTGGATGTTCGTGTGAACGCAGTAGATCCAGCTTGGCCCATTAAGCCTTTACCACCAAATGTGAACGCCAGCATTCATGTCAACCCCAAATTTTTAAAGCCGGTAAGCATGTGGAATAAGTAAACACTTAATTAGGTGCTTGAATTTCCACTATAGGCAAGAAAAATAGTGAATTTTTAATGTTTCTCTCTTTGTGTAGACTGAAGAAATAACTCCTCATCCCTCAGTCACTGAGAAGAACTTGGCAGAGGAACAAATAATAAGGCAACAGTTGCTTGCGAAGCAAAAACAGTTGTTAGAACTTCAGCAGAAGAAGATAGAACTTGAACTTGAACAAACAAAAGCACAACTGGTAAGCCTTGTGTTGGACTAAGAAATTTCATTTCTGAATTTTATAAAGCATTCCAGCATGCTGAGGAAAGTGGGGTTTTTTTTTTCTTTTTTCTTTTTTTTTTCTTTTAAATTTTTGTCAAGGGGAATTGCAGCAGTAAACAGTTATAAATCTCTACATTGAAGTATTTTTCTTTCTCCTCAAGGCGGCCAGTACAAACCACCCGCCCCACAGTGCTCCAGCCCAGTGTGATCCACCAGCTGTGAGTCAGTCTGTTCCTACACAACACAAACCATGGGCTCCAACGCAGCCAGACAAGCCATCAAACAGAGACCCTAGATTAAACCGAGCTTCTGGCCCGTCTGCAAATACAAAGGAACAAGGGACATTCAGGAAGGAGAGCCAAGTCACTCCACCTGTTTTTAATGTCCCTGAAAAGAGGGTTCCTCTACCCCCAGAAAGGCCAAGTAAGCTAATGAGAATACCAAAAAAAGATACTTCTGCATCTGATGAAAAAGTGAAATCTAAGTCTGTGTCACTATTAAGTAAAGGAGTCCTTCATAAAAGCAAAGACCCTGAGCCTGAGCACCCAAAGGCCTTAGATGTTAACAAAAAGGATCCAAGGTTGCGAAAGCAAATGCATGAGAAGACTGATCCGAAAGAGGAAGAAGTCAAAGAGAAGAAAAAAAGCACAGAGAGAAAAGAACGGGAAGACACTGGCAAAGGTAGTGAGTCACAGCGATCCAGTAACTCTAGAGGCAAGCTAGTAAATGGGTCTCTGAATAAGCATGACCGATTTGATGCATTTCAAAAACAAGATATTAAGGTTAGTAAAACCAACATCAGGAAAAGATCTCGGTCCAGATCTCGTTCTCCACCTCAGCACTCTCCAAAACGAAAAGACAGACGCTCCCCAAAGAGAAGAACAAGGAGCATCACTCCACCTCCAAAACCTGGAAAGGCTAGGCAGTTAAGTAAACATAATGAAGACGATAACCAACAAGTGAACGTCAGGGAGGATCGGAGTACACAAAAGAAGAGCGTATCTGAGCTGAGACGGTTAAAAAGGGCACTGGAGGAGAGAACTGCTGAGCACAGAGATGCCCAGCCACAGAGGGCATCACCTGTAGAACGTAAAGGTGTAAAAGATGTCAAGAGATGGAGGAGTGGATGGGAAGAAAATAAACTGTAAGTAGCTTTGTATGCTCCCACTTTTTAAAAAAAAAAAATTTAAATAGCATGAATTTGCATGAAATATGTACTGTATACGTTTTTAACGGCATAATAGAAGTATGTTTATATTTGTACTTTTTGTTTACAGTCTTAAACAACCTGAACCAGAACTCTCACATGGCAAACCCGGGCTGCAAAGGCATAAAGTGTGGAACAGCTATCAGAGACCTCCAACGCCACGGACCCTGAAGCAGCATCGTCTGAGTGTTGACGCCAATCTGCAGATTCCAGATGTGCTTAATTCTGCCAGCAAGAGAGATCTTTTACGAAAGGTACACCAGGAACCTTTAAGCATTAAGTTAAATTCCATGTCATCCAAGATCTTGTGTTCCTTTCTGCTGTCATACTAAATGCACTCTGTTCCACTTCTCCCCACATTGTTAGACAAAACCAGTTTGTTTGGACTAATTATTATAATAACGTTGTATCCTGTGGGTGGGTCTGAGTGCTTGCTTTCTAATGCAAGTTAGCCTTAAAATCTGACTGTCTGAAGTGCCATCTCCAGATGCACATCTTTAACCCTTTTTAAAAATCTTGTCATGTGCTTTTTGATTGTGCTTAAATCATAGTAAAGCTTGCTAATCTCAACGAAGCTCGTTTATTGTACTAGTTCACAATAGTCCTCCAGTGGCAAATCTTTCATATCTTACTGTCTTCTAGGCTAATCAGCGAATGATTGACGGCGAGCTGACCCCAGAAGAATTTCTTAACGTGGCCCATCAAATCAAGCAAATATTTCAGTATCAAGAAGAAAGACAGCGCTCGGATTCGTGGGACGGACCAAGTGATGATGGTGCATGCACGAGAAAGAAACTGCATGGACATATATCGGATGCCCAGCTCTCTTACCTTGAGCACAAATCAAAGCTGAAAAGAACACAGCTGCAACGCCCAGGTACTATACTTGGTGTTTATCTAGATTGCTATTTGTTATGGATAGTGTCAATTAGTTGGTTTATGTGTAATTTTTCTGGTGTTTTGCCAGTGATATTCTTTCTGACATTCTATGGCACTGATTACCAACCCTGTTCCTGCAGATATAACTTTGGCTTCAGCATTTGGTTCTAGTCCTAAATCCTTAGTACTGATTTGGATAATCAAGAGGCCTGATTATCTGGAGCAGACATGATGGAATAGTCTTGGGGAAAGTCTGTTGTAGGAAAAGGGCTGGTGATCACTGTTCTAGTGGGATGAAAATTTGTTTGCTTACAGTATTAATGTTTAGCTATTTTCTAACCCTTACAGTTAACCAGACCTCACCTTTGAGAGAGAATGTGCAGCACCATAGGCCTCAACAAGATCATGATGATCCATTCACTTCAGATTTGCACAAAAAGGGAAGTGAAGCCTTTAAACCATTCTCAGGGCCTGATGACCCTAGAAGAAACGACAGACCACCATCTCGAACAGGACCCCCTTTCAGAAATTCCCCAAGTCCTGTCAGTTGTGATGGAAATGCTGGGAAATCTTCAAGTCTGCCATTTGAAGCACCAGCACAATCTATGGATATGGATCAACTTGAGGATGGAGATATCAGTCCCAGGTTCGAAAGTCCAAACAGTGTTCACTCTGATACAGGTCCAGACGGTGATGCCCCACTGGGTTTAGATCGTCCTTCAAGGCATGATGTGATGTCTGGACCAGGGAGAGGTGGCCGAAACCTTAACGAATCTCCTAGCCAAACACCGCCTCACAGTTCTGAAGGGCTTGGCACGCAGGTAAATATGCCAAGACATGACGGTGCAAAAGTCCCATTACTATTTGACGGCCATGCGAGTTCCCATCCTCAGTTTGAAGGACCACATGGCCTCATGGGACAGCCACGATTAGAGGGTCCATCTAGGCCGCATGCTCAAGGAAGATTTGAAGGAAATGCAGGTCCAGGGAGATACGACGGTTCTGGTGCTCTTGGTCCACCTAGGTTTGAGGGACATGGCCGATACGATGCTCCTGGACCACACAGGTTTGAAAGACCCCCGCTGCTGAAAGGACCTGGAAGATATGATAACCAATCAGTGCCACATGGACCAATGAGGTATACAGAGCCTCATGGCCGATTTGAAGGGCCTGGATCAGGCCGTTTTGATGGTCCGATGGGACATCAAGGTCCTGGAAGATTTGAAGGCCCAGGACCCATGCGGTACAACAGTCCAATGCAGTCAAACAGGTTTGATGGCCCTGCAAGGTTTGATAATCCCCATATGGCACAAGGCCCTCTTGGAGGATTTGAAGGTCCAATGAGGTATCCTTCTGGGATGGTCAATTATGAGGGACCAAGGAGACATGAAGGGCCAGGGAGTCAAGGCATAATGCGTTTTGAAAACCCAACACAACCAGCACCGATGAGGTTTGATGGGCAGTCCTCTGGCATGCCCAGGTTCGAAGCCCCACAGGGTCTTCCAAGATATCGTGGACCTCCAAACATGCAAAACTCATTTAGGCCACAAGGGCAGATGATGATTGATCAGCCTCAGAATCCGGGTCCAATATTAAATCCCGGTGTTCCAACACTTAATTTTAACATTGGAGCACCTAATGCATTTGATCAGCCAGTACCATTTCATGTGCAACAAAACATCTCACAGGGGTCCAGCTTTAATGTGCCAGAAGCCACACCGTCTGGATTTCAGAATTCATACAGGCCTGTTGCTCCATTTCCTGGCACTGCTCCTGCAAACCATCCTCAACCTGTGAGTACCAAAAATTATAGCTGGAGTCTATTAAGGTTTAACTTAAATGTGGGTGGCTTTGAAGGTTAGTGGTAACCTCATTGTTTCCATCTTCTGTGTTTTTTAGATTTCTGTTATGCCTGCTCCAGTTCAGAACTTTGGACAACCAAACCCAGCATCTTTCAACCCACCAGGTAAAATTTCTGTGCAGTTTTGTTTTTGGGACTTGAGTGATCTTCCAAGAAGAAAACTAACGAGATGTCTGTTTTTACATGTTAGCTTCCCAGTTTGTACAGCCTGAGAGTCATCTGGGCCAAATGGATGTCAATGATCTGATGGCCAAACTGATCGACTTTGGAATAATCAAACCAACACAAGCGGACTCGAACAGTGGTGATTTATTTTTGTTTATAATTAGACGTAATGTCTAATATCTAATTGCCCGTTGTCTCGCATGTATCAGTTATTTTGCTCGTGTAAACTTATTCTTTAAATGTTCATGTTTTTTTTCAGAGACCACATCTACGACTCAGTCTCAGAGTGTACCGGAGGAAGAGGAACCAGAGGAGGAGGAACAGGAAGACGATGATACTCTCCCTGATATGACCGGCTTTGTCGTAGACGACATGAAACAGTATGTGCGCACCGACTCGTCTTAAGTTTACAATTTGTCTTAAACTGAGTTTTAAACAGTCTTTTGTTCTCTGTCACTTAACAGGAGACATGAAAGTGTCATCACCAAACTGTACACTGGAATCCAGTGCTACTCCTGTGGGATGCGCTTTACTGCATCTCAGACCGATATTTACGCTGATCACTTGGATTGGCACTACAGACAAAACCGCTCAGAAAAGGACATCAGCAGGAAAATAACACACAGACGGTGGTACTACAGTCTCACA
This sequence comes from Chrysichthys thysi, assembly GCA_030068315.1. NCBI lineage: Eukaryota > Metazoa > Chordata > Actinopteri > Siluriformes > Claroteidae > Chrysichthys > Chrysichthys thysi. The sequence goes on along the minus strand of JAQLOM010000011.1, from coordinate 8,407,469 downwards.
GTAAGTCCAAAAAGCATTTTATTTAGTTTTGCCATTAAGGCATGCTTATTATAAGCACCCATACAATGTAATGGCAGGGTCACTGAGACTATACTCCCTAGTGTGCTTTTTCTGTACAGGCGTGGTTTTGTTGGTTTTAAGACACCCTTGTAGAAATGAACCTTTTTGACAGAAGTGATTTGCTTCAAATCTTTCTTATTTATTTATTTATTTATTTATTTATTTATTTATTTAAGGACTGGATTGAATTTGAAGAAATAGCTGATCTCGAGGAGAGGGCAAAGAGCCAGTTCTTTGAAAAAGTGCATGAAGAGGTTGTACAGAAAAACCAGGAGGCAGCCAAAGAGAGAGAATTCCAGAGTGTGAAGGCTGCTGCAGATGTCGTTCACGAAGTAAGCGTGCACGTTATAGCATTTAACACATTTTAAAGTATAAAATTCTCAACACTGATCAAATCCTGTTTGTTCACTTGGCCAAAAAAAAAGAGGAGCAAAATGGTTTTTTAAAGGTGTTGCTTGAGGTTGCATGATTTGCTGTCATTTTCCTGGAATTAATACAAAGCTTGAACATGGAAAAAAGTCAGCATTGTGCTCTTTTGCAAGTTGGAAATGGGTATAGATATGAGTCGAATCAAATCATGATTATGTAGTTCAGGCCAGTCGGTCAGTATGCTCAGTATCGGACTGGTGTGTCCTTAATTTAAACAATGAGGTTAATCATGGTGCATTTTAAGTGTGGGGCGTATGATATAACGATATTTGAAGATATGTCTTTGATGCAAGGTATGCATCTGAATAGAGGGTTGCTAACAAATTGCCATCAAAACACTAATAATGGTAAAAGAAGAATAATTAGAAAAAAAAGAAAAAGCTGTGATTGTATTGTCTGCAGGAATCAGTTGACTGTATTGAATCGACTGTTAAAAGAGGGGGGAAGGAAATGACTCAAAATATTATAAAACATTTTTAAAGATGTGCTGCTGCTCCTGAAGTTTGTAATCGTTATGAGAAATGCGATATTTGTAATGTATGTTTGTTCATTTATTTATTATAAAGCCCAGCCCTAGTGAGACCTTGTTTAAGTGTGTTCCTCTGTCTTCCCCCAGTCTTGTGAGATTTGCCAAGAGCAGTTTGAGATGTACTGGGAAGAAGACGAGGAGGAATGGCACCTGAAGAACGCCATCAGAGTTGATGAAAAGGTATGAAATTTGAAGCACATGTGCATTATCAGCTTCTGTCTGATGATGAGTGCAGACAGGCAGACTCATGATTCACTCTTTTCTTTCAGACGTACCATCCCTTGTGTTACGAAGACTACACAAAAGTAAGTGTTGGACCCCAAAATGTGACGTGCAAGCTTTGATATTTGCAGCGAGATTATCAGTGTTCTTATCAGGGCCTGACCGATATGAAAACTGCCACAATACTATGTTTAATGAGCAAAACCTCTGGAAATGGGTGATGAACTGCATTCAGAGTTTGGAGCCTGAGATCGGTGTGATTGACAAACACCCAGACTTCCATAGTTGCACATGGGTAGATGTTGAGGCTGTCACACAGTGAGTCCCTGTCACTTTAACACCCTTGCAGAAAGGAAAAATATACTCCGATATACAACAGGGAGATTATTGGTGTTATTGATGGGATTGCCATCAACACCATTACTCATGTATTGTAAACTTAATATCAGACTGATTTTATAGGCCAGTCAGCGTATCGGTCAAGCCCTGGTAGGATTGGGTGATATGACGGATATCCTCACACTTTCGATGTTGTACAGTGTTTAAAAAAACAAACAAAAAAAACAATTAATTTCAGGATTGCTTTATGTCTGCAAAGATAAATCACAAAATAAGGAGAAATTAGAAAAATATATTTTTCATTATATTAAAAAGTATAAACATGAAATCAGCTGATTTGAGTTTGTACTTGCTGTTTAATTGCTGTATCATCATATCACCCGGCTGTAGTGTCAGTTGATCATGTCTAACCCTAAATGCAGTCATTCAGTGAAGGCGTGTTTGGTGTCTGGTTCTCTGTGACAAATGTAGCTGACAAGCAAAAAGTCGGACTGCCTCAGACCACGTGCAGTTGTTCAGCCCTGTGACAGAATTGCTGATGTGGTTTAGGACGCAGTGGGATCGCCCTCAATAAACAAGCACAGAATTCCACCCTGTAGCCGAAAGCTGTAATGTCGTATGGCTCTCTTACTAATTATCTAAAGTTAATTTCGAGGGTTATTTATTTATTTATATATTTTTCGGCACTCTGACACTAGTGGTTGAATATTTGTAGGATTTATATGGGATTATCATGGAACTCGAACAGGGTCAAGGTCAGCTATCTAGAATACTGCAGGAGCTTCCTTATTGTTTGAAGCATATTTTAAGGGTTTTTTAAGCATACGTAACAAGAAGGATTAGAATTTCCTTATTTTATTTATTGTATGGCAACCCTGGGTGTCTTCACACTATAGACCTGTGTTTAAAGATAATGGACCTGTTTAAAGATAATGCTGGGATCAGACTACACAATATTTTTGTTTTTCACAATAGTCACCAGGTCAGGTTCGGCAATCCTAACGCATTACATTCTTGCCGTGTCTTGGTCAGGAGACACTAAAAGTTTGACCCCAACCAACCCTTTCACGTCCTCGTGCGTCATTCTGATATGCTAGGCATTTCATTGGGGTGTCATGTGTCGTCCCAGACCCATGACGTTGTTCATCGTTCGTCACACTACAAAACCGTTTAGCATTCTCGACATTCGCGTCCGGGCCTGATGCTGGAAATTTGCCAGCCACAGCAAAATCGTGCCGGAATCAGGCTGAATCTGTGTAGTCTGATTAAGGCAAAAAAGGTGGACTTGCATTACTTTGTAGCTCCCGGTACTAAAAACTAAAGCATCATACACCAGACATGCCTTTGCTAATTCAAACTCAATGGAAAATTGATTTTTTTTCTGAACCACTCCTTTAATTCCCTAATGCCAGCTACGCGTTATGTCATCAATTCATTTGAAGGAACTTTAAAAACACTCCTTTCTCCTTTTTTGTCTTACATAAACGCTGTAGACGTCTTCCTTTGTGGATTCCACTCCATCCCCCAATAAGATGCTCACAGAAAACCCTTTGAATGCTTTTTTAAAGCAAGAGGGAGGTGAGGAGTCGTGCTCCAGTATTAAAGAAGAACCAGCTGAGGGAGACACGGAGGCTGTAACGGTAAAACAGGAGGTTCAGGATGAGTCAGAAGGAGGGTCACAAACGATTAGTGCAATTCCGTTTTAAACCGTGCTGCTGCTTTAAGGCCTCCATCTCTCGTGGTTACTTGTGTCGAGTTTCTGTAGAACTATTTTTATACAGGACAACTCTGAGGCAGGGTCCTCAGCTATGCATACATTTAAATACATTTTTGTATTTGTGACTGCCTGCAATTTTCAGGTGTTTTTTGCTGTGTGAATGCCAAGTGAAATGAACTTTAAAAAGATGTATGTTGGGGGTAAATGTGTGTATAATTTAATTTATAAATAAAGAAATATTTTTGGTATTCTTTGTGTAATATTGAGAATCTAAAACTTTGGGTTAAACTCCTCCAGGAATTTTTTTTTCTTTTTTCTCTCGATTAGGCATTTGTACAGATATTTTGAGAATAAACAGCAATGACTGAGTGAATAGTTTTACAGACGACACAATCGTTCTACGATGCCCCGTTTCAGACATTAGAAATTCCTGCAAGGCTGATGGTTTCGGGTCCTATGGAGAAAGATGGATCCAGGTTTTTTTGGGGTTTTTTTTTTTTGTTTTTTTTCCCTTCCCGGTCTCAGCCTAAATGTGTAAATAAATACGTGTCAAGCCCATTTGAGTTTACTAATGTTTCTTCTTTGGTTCTGGTTAATTTAAAAAAAAAAAAAGTGTTTAGTTTAATAAGGAAGAAAAAAAAAATACTTTTTGCAAAGGTTTAAAGACTATTGCTTGACATACTGAATATTCAATAAAGTGAATCATCATTTAAAAAAAATAGTGTCTGTGTGTAAAGTGTTTACTTGTGTGCTTTCTGAAATTCTGTTTATCCTAAATAAAAAATTTAGTGTTAATGATGCATGCCTCATGTGGTCTCTTCCCCCCACCCTTTCTTAAGCTTGGGTACTGTAACTATTGTCAACAAACAATGTTCATTGTGTGCGCTTTTAGATTTGTTCCAAAGAGGTGAATCAGTTACTCCTGACACCAACACAAATGGGCTCTTTATAGAGGGAATGTATTATATTCAGTATGTCTATAGTGAGCGCCAAACCTTTTGTTTTGTTTTTTTTTTTTGTTTGGCTTAAGCTGTTACATTTACTAAAATGCAAATTACATTAGTAATTTTTCATATCAAGTACACTTTCAGTGCATGGTACAGGATACAGTATTCAAGATTCTGCAATGATTTGAGCTTTGCTGGCACTGAATTTATACTGATATAATTGAATTATAGTGATTATACCTTGTTAATACATGATCAGAGTTCAGATTCTGGGGTAGATATTTAATATATGGTTAAATAAGGAATGATGTAGAGGGGGATTATTTTAAGAATCAGTATTATGAACAAAACACCTTTCAAAGCCTTTAAATTATTGACTTGTTTAAAATATGAATTATTTATACACCCCAGTTTGTTTATCCTTTTTATGGTAATTTATAATCCGTCATCATAAGTTTGTGCATCAATCCTAATTATCTGATCATTGCATAAATGTTCGTTAGTCATATTTGAACATTTGATTTTAGTATTTAAAAATTACTATTGTCTTGGCCCATCTTTTACTTCATGCTTTAAAAAAATATATATGAAAGAAAATCCACCATCATCTGTAAAATTCCCTCTTAACTCCTGTTCATTTTAAACAACTCTTAATGTGTCCTTTTTTTATTATTGTTTTAAAATGTGGCCTCAAAGACAAATTATGGTAGCATGAGGTTTATTTCCAGATCAGTGTGATCCATGTAGTTATAGCACACAAAATATGAACAAGCTGAATGATCTGTGGATCAAAAACACTACAGTGGAACCTTGGATTGCAAGTGTTTTGCAAGACGAGAAAGAAATTTTAGTAAATTTTGACTTCGTTAACAAGCGAGGTCTTGCAATATGAATAGTATGTGTACGCTTCGTCTGCCGAGCCTCACGTGATCACAACTTCTCTCTCTCACTCACTGCGGGATTGTGGCTCACTCGTGTAGTCAACATCCGTGCTAGCGTAGAAAAAGACTGAGGAATCCCTCACTTCAAATGAGAACAGGGAGATGTGTAAAATGTGGGAAAGAGTACAAAACTTGCCAAGACTAAAGTCGTATGAAAAGAAAATAGATTCCAGTGAGCCGACAGACTGCAGTGATTCTGTGAGTTGTAGTGAAAGTCTTCCTACACAATAATCCTCCTCCTCTCCCCTCTCCCTCTCCCCAGCAACGATTCTTTTTAAAGGTAAAGTGCAGGTTATTTTGTTTTTTTCAGGTGTGGTGGGATTGAGGTGGACACATGCGCAAGAAGGAGACAGCAGTACTAAACCAAATAGGTATATTTTAATTCCAGACAGAAGGACAGACAAAACGGCAGGCAGAGGCGGAGTCAAAAAACAGGCAAAGGTCAACCGAGGTGCAAACAGGATATCAGAGACTGGCATGAACACGAGAATAACAAGAAACAGAAACTTTGTCAGAACCGGAGACAGCCAATGTGGGAATAGTACAGCTAGGCAAGAGCGTTGAAAATGGCTTTGTGATTTTGGCGTGCTTGCGTGAGTCTTTTTATAGCTCCCGCAATTAGTCCCAATCCAGTACACCTGTCGCCACCCATGTGACGCACCGTGGCGTTGCGGAGGAAAACCAGAAAGTAGTCTTTAGCAGAATGAGTTCTCTGACACGCACCACTATTGGGAGTGCTCTGAACAGGTGCGCTGCATGCATACTCCGGGCGGGCAGATTCAAAATGTATTTTTACTTTATATTTTGTACAACCCCGATTCCAAAAAAGTTGGGACAAAGTACAAATTGTAAATAACAACGGAATGCAATGATGTGGAAGTGTCAAAATTCCATACTTTATTTAGAATAGAACATAGATGACATATCATATCATGGGAATCAGAGTTGTAATTCTCATTTTAATATAAATATTTGTGGGTTGTGAAACAAATTATTGGAGGTTCCATTATTTCTTATGGGGAAACCTGCTTTGATATGAGTGCTTCGCAGGCCTGTATTAAGACAATGTGGTGCCCCTGGGCACTAAAGCTCACTGGTGCCCCAACCTTATTCAGCTTTTGGGGGGGGCTGGTGGTGTAGGCAAAATGTTGCGAGCAGGGGGTGGGTGGGGGTAGTGCAGCTGGCGGCAAAGTGTGCCTTGTGGTGCCCCCCCTCCCCCCGGTTGGTGCCCCTGGGCACTGGGCCAATGGCCCTTATGTTTAATCTGGCCCTGGTGCTTTGGATTACAAGCACGTCTCCAGAACAAATTATGCTCGCAATGCAAGGTTCCACTGTATTTGGATATTTTAGTGGTCAGTGGTGCTCACCATACATCGTGAAAGAAAATAATACAAGGAGTATACATTCATCATATTAAAAAAAAATTTAAAAAATGTAAAAACAGCTTTTGTTTATAACAATACTCAAAATCCTTTCACTTAACTAAAAACAAAGCTAAAACTGGACAATAAAATCAAAGACATTTCTTTTTACTTCCATGTCCGGTAGACACCAAGGGCAACCGCCAAACAGGAGAAGATGCACGCTGTGGAAATATGGACAGATTTTGGCATTTTGTAATTGATATATATTCAGTAATTCAGCAAAAAGACCAAGAGTGTCTAATCTTAGCGTACCTGCGAGATATCGGATCGTCTGAAGCTTCAGTGATTCCAGGAGTGTTTTCAGTGAAGCTACTTCGATGTCTATTTTCTTGGTCGTTTCAATTGCGTTAGTTTCGATTTCAGCATTCTACACGTTACAAAAAGACACCTTTTAACCTAAATACTTTATTTTGTTACTTTTTCTGAGCAGCTTTACACCTTTGGTTTTATTCTTTTTCATTTATTTATTTATTTATTTATTTATTTTGTTGAAAATCACAACATACCTTTTTGTGAAACTCCGAGGTGACCTCCATCAGTTTTTTCTCTTGCTCTGTGAACTGATGTATGAGAAACGGATTCATATTTGAGGTATGAAGACTTCACAAACCTCTAACGCTTTTTACAAAGCGGGATGTTCACTTACCATGTCGATTACTCGACTTCGCTCGAGATTAATATCCAGCTTTGTGTCTGCTATGATTTTTTTACTTTCCTCCTTTAATCAAAAGATGCAACGTTAGTGATCAATGTAACTAACATGAATAAACATTATGATAAACATCAGACTGAAAACTACATTATTCATTCAGAGGAGAAGCTTCTACTCACAAGCAGTCTGTTCTTGATTTGTTCAAGTTCAGTCTTCATTTTCTACACAAAAAAGTACAAAGTCAAGAAACTCAACTAAAACAAAAAACTCCTCGGACATAAATTAAAAGTTTTGGACTTTTGATGTGTCAAAGCTAGAAGCTAAGGGAACTCAATAGCTGAGTCCATGCTCACACAGCAGGTCCAAATCCAAGCTTTTTCTTCAAATGTGAAACTGATTTATTAGGTGTATGAACAGAAAAAAAAGCCACACACTGAATCTGACATTTTCATTTCCAACCTGGGCCACTTTCATATATGGTTCTGAAATCTGATATGCATCATATACATAGCATTATCCTATCCTAGGTATCCTATGATAGAATATATGGAGGATAACACAAGGAGGATTGTGGTGGGACAGTGAGGTAACAGGCCTCAAACATTTTGTTTTACAAGCAAAATTAGAAGGCACATTTCGAAACTACTCGAGATGGAGAGATGGGCGAGAAATGGGTGAACATGGTCAAAGTGCATACTCAAACTGTCAGTGATTTGTGAAGCGAGTATAATGATTTAAGCACGCACTGTGAGTGCACAACTAGAAACCACTTTCCAAAAACCTGTCGGCTGCAGCTGCAACCAACTTCTGCCAACCAGCCAAAATTCGTTTTGTTTTTTTTTTTGTCTGGCTGGAGCATACTCTGACACCACAAACTAAAATATGAGGGAGAATCAAAAAGTGGTGGCAAAATACATTTAACGGCTTTAATAGAAGTAACTGTGAGAAATTGAGCTTATCACTTTTCTACATAGTCCCCACGCTAGACAATGCATTTGCTGCATGGTTCACCTCGCTTCTGTATTCCCACAAAGCAGATGTTTTTTGATTACTCCTGAAGCCAGGTGAGTACCATCCTTTACTTCATCATCATCATCAGAGGTGAACCTGCAACCGCGCAGTGCCTCCTTCAGTTAGACGGAAGATATAATTATCGCCCGCCACCAGATCCAGGCTGTAATTAGGATGTGGGAGATGTTGGAACCTGAGTCGTTATGCTGTCTCTACTGTCGCTGCTGCTGTATGAGGACGTGCATTGACATGGTGCAGCAAGACTCTTTAGGACAGCATTCCTCTTCTTTTGCTGGGAGTTGCAGGTTTAAGTAATTTGCACTGTTCACTGTCTGCCCATACACTTGGAAAATGCACCCCTTCATGTCCCAAAAGTACATTAACATGATTTTCTTGGGGAAGGACTGACTTTTGAATTTCTTCTTCACCGGAGAAGACAGACGTCTCCACTCCATGCTTTGTCTTTTGCTCTCAGGTTACTGCAAAACTTTGAAATTGCCTTTACTTTTTGATTCTCCCGTGTATATTTCACCAACGTTTCATCTTCCCCAGGCTATCTGACTGCAGAGGTCATGTTGGGGTAAGGAGAGAGTTTAATAAACAGGATAGAAGCAGTCAGTTTGGTAGAGATGTCTTGAACCCTGATTTCCTTTCAGAGTGAACGTCACGCTTGTTGGATAGCTACAGTACATAACATACAGAAACAGACAAACATAATAATAATAATAAAAATATTGAGATACCAAATGTCAATATGTCTGGGATGCTCTTGCACAGTCTGAGCAGAATATTTAAAGGAATTTTTTTTTCTCTCTTTTCACTGTTGAGGTAACCAGTATTTAACACGCTATAACTTTAGCTCTGTCTGAGATGTATGCAAAAGAGAAATATGTTTCTGTTCATCAAAGGCTGGAGCTTTCATGACCATATACAGTCAAAAAAAAACAAAAAAACAAAGTGAAGAGTTTTTCCAAGCTACTACACTATTGTTTTGGCTGTTCGATTATCCACCTGTATAAGGCTTTGGACAAAACACTGCAAAGTTTAAAACTCAACAAACTCTTCAGGGAATTTACTATAAAAGCACGCCCACTCTCATTCCTTTGGTTATAAAAAATACAGAAGAAACGTACTGCGTTTTCTGATCTCAAGCTGGCAAATTCGCTTTTCTCCAGAATCACCATGTCCTTCCTAATGGAATCCAGATGAGCCATAATTTGCTGGAGTGCAATTTCCTGCAACAGAAACGCCCATGAAGAAAAGCTGCACTGTAATTAGTGTGGGTTTACAGTATGTTCTCGTTTGACTCTTTACCTGATGAGCTCCTGTCACCATGTCCCTGTACACAATGTCCATGTTGGATGTTGTGAGGGTGACCAGCGCGTTGATGATCAGCTCGGCCTGCTTCTTTTCAAACCCTACACAAAAATGGAGCTTTTTTGTTAGTGTTAAAACAACAATCGGGCATATAGTTTCTTCAGAACCTTCATTTCTGTATAAATTCAACATTAAAAAATCCTAAAACTAAATCATTAGACTTAAATTGGATCAGCAAATGCTACAAGAGATCTCAACAAAATTCAAGATCTTAAACTGATTCAAATATTATGGCTTCACCTGAAGCTCGAGTTCATCGTAACACTCCAACCATCCATTATCTACACAGACGTCTCAAAAGTAAAGAGACACCCCTCATTACATGGTCTCTACGCAGACACCACCTGGGGCTTCAGACTTGTTAATATATTATTATTTTTCATTTCAGATTACAGGATATTAGTTGTTTATAGCAACTAGCCATGCCGCGAACACCAGAAGCGAAAGAGTTTTCCAAAGAGGGCGTATTGTGGGTCAGTCTGAGGCGGCGTATGATCGCACAAAACCTTGGGATTCCTCTTGTTACAGTCAACAGAGTGATTGTACAATTCAAAAGCAAAGCAAAGGAATCAACAGCATCCCGCTCAGGTCAACCTGGGTCTTCAGCGTCTTGCAGATTGTTGAAAAGAATCCCGGTTGTAAAGCCACTGATGTTGCAGAGCAACTCCAAGTGAGTCAAAGTACTTCAGTGAGGAATCTCCATCAACTTGGCTACTGTGGCAGAGCAGCAAGAAGGAAGGCAAAAAGTAAATGGTGTCCATTTACTTTTAAGATGATTGTGTATATCTTCTTATCTATTAAGAGTTGCGGGAAAGCTGGAACCAATCCCAGTTGACTTTGGTTGAGAGGCAGCGTACACCCTGGTCACTAATCTATCACAGGGATACACAGAGACAAACAACCATTCACACTCACACCTCACCTATGGGTAATTTTACGTCGTCATCTGACCTAATCCGCATGTCTTTGGGCTGTGGGAGGAAACCAGAGCACCATGGGAAAACCCACCAAGTCAGCCAGCAGGTTTGAACCCAGAACCTTCTTGCTGTGAGGTAAGCGTGCTAACCACTGCACCGCCGCGTTGCACATGATGGCACTCAGAATCAAAAAGGTCCTGATCTGAATCCAATTGAACGCAAAGAAAACCTACCACAAAAAGATCTGTCCATGCCCATGTGCAGGTCTGATCAGGTCTCCCAGTTACCCTTTTTTAAAGAATTAAAGTCCTTAAAGGAAGCATTTGGGATTCTTTATGTTTGTCCCTTTGGGGGATTAAAGGTTTAATACAGAAACATACAGTGGAGGGTTTTCTTATCAGAAAGGGGTCGAAGTACAATCAATGCTGATTACCAAGAAAAATACTCCATGTTGTCTGCGAATGGACTGGTCATTTGCCTGCAATCAGAGGTCACCCTTGGTATATAAGCATAGCTTATAAGCACTCACTTGTATCACATACTCGCTTGTGTACAGTACTGTCCATACTGTTTACATTACATATATATTTATCGTGCACCGACATCATTGAATATACTGTATATCGTATATACAGTGGAACCGCTGGTCATGAACACCTCCGAAGACGAACAAATCAGTTCCCGACCACAAAATCTGCCAAAATGTTGCATCTGGTCACGACCACATAATCGGGTGCTGAACAAACACAGCCCCGCCATTTCCCCCTTCCACTTTGTATGCACCAATGTTTTCCCAACTGTTTGCATATCGCGCAACTAACAAAGATGCACATGTCCCTTTAATCGGCCTCAGTGAGACATGCGTTCCTTGACTGTATAGTAACCTCCTCCCCGCCCATCTTCCTCCTCACTTCCTTAACGCCAGAAGTCGACTCATGCAAGGTTAGTTTTCTTG
>JAQLOM010000011.1:8339375-8364313 GCA_030068315.1 Chrysichthys thysi | reverse complement strand
GGTACCGGTCCGTGGGTCTTTTGGTACTGGGCCGCGAAACAATAATAATCTTTCTGAAATTTTTAGTTATTTTATTTATTAGTTTCCTGGGTCTCTTATTTTGAAAAATTCCACTCTGGTTGCACTACTGCATGTGACTCAGAGAATGTAGCAGTTCCATCGCAACACTTTGCACCCCCCGGTCCGTCCGTTTACATCGCAAACCAACTGTATGTATGTATGTCACTAGACTAGCCTACACTTTTTTTCTATACTGTATTATACAGTAACAACCACTTGCTACAGACTGCTTTCAGAACCACTACAGTTGTCAAACAGATGGTACTGTACCAATGTAAGCAACTGAATCAAGAAACAGCTGTCTGACCAATTCCGCCACCTAAAAATACATTAAAAACAATTCACCAGAGGTTTTGCGGATAGCGTGAAATACTGGGGAAATCCGCAAAAAAAGTTAGATGTATTCTAAATAAAAATCCACGAATAGTGAAAATGTTAACTGCGATATAGTGGAGGATTACTGTACTCACTAAATTCAAGTACTTGAATGTTAGTAGTTAGGGAACTTGAGTCAAACCAGCTGGCGAGGTACTTAAGGTAGCTGCGAGATTGTGTAATTAAACAAATAGTGCTGACATCTTGTAGCTTGTTCATTGCTTAGAGGAAATCTAACAAAATTAATATCCTTTAAAAACCAATCAAACTACATTGTTTCCTTTCATGAACACCACATTTCTCATTTTAGTGTAACTGCAAGCAAGGTCTCAAAATCCAGTGTTGGAAAAAAATTAAAAATTAATTAATTAACTAGCTTATATATTTACAACAGGTAAACCTTCACAGATGCTAATAACGACAACTTGGTCTCAGATATAACTACTACTACACATTACATTACTATCTTTTGCTATGCTAATGCTACATACAGTCTATTATTAAAATACATTACTCCCAGGTTAGATCATAATATAAAAGGCGACTCGGCAGCGGAAGATGAAGCACTACGTGATGCCAGGCATAGCCGGGCACGCACAGGACATTACCCAGAAATGGAACGTGTCCTCTTTTGTCTTCAGAATACTCCATGAATAAATGGAAGAAAATGAAGCCCTGTAGTGGAGACACACCCAATTAATACAAGTACAATGACAGATGGGTGTGCAAAGGTCACTAACAGGTGTGCACTGTGCAAATATTAAATCCCAGTTGTTTGTCCGCGAGCATGTTTACCAGATGAGATCAAGATCAAGGACGCAATGGCTTAGTTGTTAAGATTTTGGGCTACAGCAAGTTCAAATGCCAGCACAGGCAAAGTGCCAATGTTGAGTCCTTAATCAAGGCCTTTAACCCTCAACTGTTTGGCTGTATCGATAAATTGTAAACAACAATTTCACTGTTGCTCTTCCAGACAGGTTCAGCCTTGGAACAAGGCCCACGGGTTCTGAGTGATGTAGCGCAAGGGGAGAATAGGACTTCAGGAGCTCATCATGGATTTGATGAACAACACAGCTGCCATGCAGACGCCATTCAACTGTACTGTGGACATCAGATACCGCTTCACCTACTACCAGATCTCCTACAGCCTGATCTTCATATGCGGCTTGGCCAGCAACGGCATGGCACTCTGGCGTCTGTGGTTCATGCCATGGAACCTCACCAGCACCGTCGTCTACATGGCCAACTTGGCTGTCGTTGACCTATTCTTCATTGTTTCCCTTCCACTGCGCATCTATTACTACTACAACCGCTCGCACCGCACGGCTTGGTCTCCTGGAAGCGTCTTCTGCCAGCTCACCTTTGCCCTCAAGTACATCAGCATGTATGGAGGGATCTTCTTCCTGGCGTGCATAGGGCTGGATCGCTACTTTGCCGTGATGAGTCCTGTGCTACGGCGCCCGAAACAAGCGCACAACGCCTACACGCTCAGCACCATGATCTGGTTAATGGTTTTAGCGCTGAGCTTAGCACTTCCATTTATGCACTCTGCAGCCTCCAATAGTCAGTACATGTGCCTGCTTGATCCATCCTTGGGACAACATCAAACCTTCATCCTGGCAGCTCTGGGTCTGGTGCTGGTTGCATTCCTGCTGCCTGCAATTCTCCTGCTGTTCAGCTACTGTCGTGTCTTGCGCGTGCTCGGCAGGATGCCTCGCCGTGGGAAGAGTCGCCACCGCCGCACTTTGTCACTCATCTACTGCGTGCTGGGTATATTTCTGCTCTGCTTCACCCCGTACCACACTAACCTGCTGTGTTACACCCTCACTCATGTAGGCATTGTGCCTAGCTGCAGCCTGGCTAAATTTGCAAGTGCGTTGCACCCAATCATGCTCTCGCTGGCCAGCGCCAACTGCTGCCTCAACCCGTTTGTCTATTACTGCTCCAGCAGCCTGGTGCATAAAGATACTTCCGGTGGTAGGAGCAACCGGGAACAAGATCCCAGCTGTAATTATAGAAGGAAACAACTTATGGGAAATATTTCCCTATGACTCCATCATGGGCACAGAATATTCGAGTTTCAGCATCATTGTTTAATTCATACTCGTGCCATGACACTAATAAGTTGCAGCAACTTAACTGACCAAGCATTGCCTTGTATCTGCTGTGTGAAGCTGCACTTGATCACAACACATGTGTGACAGGAAGCTCTAACCCTCATTTATAAATACCCTGCCCCAAATGAGACTCCCCACACCACAAACTGCAAAGCAACATATTAAAAAAAAAAAAAAAAAAAAAAAAAAAAAAAAAAAAAAAAAAAAAAAAAAAAAAAAAAAAAAAAAAAAAAAAAAAAAAAAAAAAGGTTAAACAAAGCAGGCTAGCTATAATTTTCACATTTTGGAGCAGAAATATAACTAGTTATTTAAAAGATTTTCTGAAGTAACGACCAGATAAGTGGAATATAAATATGAAAAATACTGAGTGTAACCTGCTATACACTTCTGTTTCTCTCTTAAGACTCAACAGCCAACTGGAGAACTCTGCCCACTGTCCTCTGACATCATATCATCATGCTAAATCGACCAAATTATAGGTTAACAGCTCGGCAAACGCAATAAAGTTTACAGTCAGATAAGCCGCCCATTTTCTTAGGCTGACGTCTGCACGATATTTTACAAATGTCAATATTCCTTTAACTGATTATCGCTAATCCACCAGTCTATAATCCTAAGACAACTTCCAAATTATTTCCACTCTGTGCCTTGCGTCGATTTTAAGCCGTGTCTGCAAGCCGGACGTGTCGGTTGATGGGAAGACTCACCGATATCCACGCGAAGCTCTCCATGATCTGCTGCTCGCAGCGGCCCAGGTGTTCGATCATGTCGTGCTTCAGGGTGGGCTCCGCCTTGATGAAACTTTCTATCACTTTGTAGAAGTCAAAGGCATGAAGCTGGAAGACATCTAAAATCCAGGGGAAGCACAAGTTCGTTTCGGGAGATTCACTGCCACCGTTCTTCAGGGAATATCCTGCAGGGGAGCGCCCAGGAGTTAAAACTGAGAACATAAGTTTCTGATCTATTCCCATCAAAATATAAACAGAACTAAAAGTAAAAAACACACCGTACAAACAAATACATGATGACAGTCGTGACGAGAAATTTTCTGGATTTAATCAATAAACACGTCCACAAAAAACGTACTTTTCTGAGTTATTCCCATGTGCTTGTGCCCCTGAGTGCAAGTTATACATGGATCAAAATAAAAAAGGTGTGTGATTACACAAAAACTATGGATGGCAGGGTCACGTGATGCAGTCCGACATGAAGTGGAGTTATTTCTACCACCACAGAGCGCATTATTCCTCTTACACCACAACAGTAATCAGCAGAAATCCACACTCTTTTCATCTGTTTAATATCTTGTACAAAGCCTTCCCAAAAGTTATTATAATGGCAAAAGGGGGCACTAAATCTGGAATGAGGGGTTTAAAAAGCACATATGGGTGTGATTTTTCACATGTCCAAAAACCTTTGCCCATGTAGTATATTAGAAACGTTAGAAATAAACCTGGGAAATAAAGCAGTTTTCCAGAGAGATTTTGTCTTTCACTACGCCTAATTAGAGCGGCAGATCGTACTGGACAGGCCCTTTCTGGAAGTGTAAATGACCGGCTGCTTTAACTTACCAACATAAGTTGCCAGGACAACTTCCAGTGCACAGGCAAGGAGTGAGGTGTGGAAAGTAGTGTTGTTCAAGAGCTTACTGTTGAGGGGGAAAAAAATAAAAATACTACTATCACTTTCATTATACAGATTCATCAACTGGATAATTAAACAGAAATGATCGCTCTTACGCTTACCTGAAATTTTGCACAGAGAGTCTCTTCTCCTCCTAAAAAGCAACGGTGAAGAAACCATCAGAAAACTAAGATCACAGATTGCTACATGTTCGCCTCCACCAAATCCCTTTATACTCACCGACTTGAGCATCGACTCCATGACTTTGTAGTAAAGCTGGACACCCAGGGTGTATCTCTGCAAAACCAGAGAGGTTTAAAAAAAAAAAAAAAAAAAAAAAAAAAAAAAAAAAAAAAAAAAAAAAAGTGAGTTTGCCTTGCGGATGAACCCCAAACAGACTGCCTGAGGTTCTGCTTGGTTACCTTTCTGCCCAATCCTTCACAGCGCTGACCAACAGCTTGAGCAAATTTCTGGCTGAAGATCTGTCCGAGCTGGTCAACTCGCTCTGTGATGTCTTCTGAAGGGTCCACAGTGCAGTTCTGAGAGAGAGAGAGAGAGAGAAAGAAAGAAAGATCCTGTATAAACTATATGACTGGGGCAGCCCACATATTGCAGATTATGAATACCTGGCAGTGTTTCCAAATGAATAACATCTTAAATCGCTTGCGAACAACTTAAAATAAATAAATAAACAAACAAACAAACAAACAAACATTTCAACTGATTTAATAATATTTTATACATTTTTGGATTAAATTTACTATGATTCAAAACTAGAATCTACACAGCAAGTGCTATGTATGCGTGAGAAAACTGACGTTAAGCTACGGGTTTGCTAATTTACACTGCCTCTGTTTCTGAAGTGCGACGTGGAAGATTTGCATACGCAAAAGCAGGAGGCTCGAGCCCCAGAGAAGCTGCTGAAGTGGTGACAGCCACAGAGCAACACATCTGGAAGAATGTGTCAGTAACTTTGTCGGTGTTTTTTTTATTGAATGCAACCTTCACACTCTATTTGGTTACATATCTCGAGTACGAAACTAATCCATCCAGCACGTCTTTTGTTATACCTGCTAGATATTGCAACATTACTGTGCTATCGGTTCCAACAGGAAAAAATACGGACGCCGGACGGACGACTGAAAAACACCTCACGATCAGCTCAGATGTACATCGTCCTTAAGAACAGAACCACGTCATGACTGAGTGTTTGGTCGAATCCCAAATACCTTGCAATTCGAACATGTAGTGCACTACACAGGGAGGAAAATCTATTTTATTGCCTATATGGTGAACTTACAAAAGCAGTATGAAAGTAAAGGCGAAGCTAATGAATAGAGAAATAAATCTGAACATAATTAATAAATATTCAAGTATTCATTAGTCCATGCCATGAACACCAATACTAATATACTGCATTAAAAACAACAAAAAGTTTGAACCTTAGTGCTTAAAAAAATAAATAAATAATTGACCCATGTCAAAAGATGGTGTCTGCTATTCATAACTTCCTCCATATTATGGGTTTCTTTTGAGCTTCTGGTCGTCGCATGTATGCAATATTCTATTGAATACACCAGCATGCACTCTATTCTCACTATTCAGTGTGTGCACATGTACATTTTCCCCACAGTAATTTCGGAACTTCTCACGGACTCAAATTGAAAACAAAGACTTCACAGACATATAGAATGCAAATTCACGTCTTGACTGCAGTGGTAACAGGCGAGAAATGATCTAGCAAGAAATAAAAAAACAAACAAAAAAATAATACAAAATATTTAATCTATCAGTTACCTGTGCATTTCACAAAATTCGTATGAAAATTAAATCTTTTACTTCTGTCTTCATGCCTTCTAGCACCAGTGCAACCTACAGATAAAGTTTACACAGAGCTATGTATGGCTTACATGTTGTCCAAATAGTGGCTATGCACTTTCCTTACTTGTTAGCTACAATGCCACCCAAAAAAAAATCCTAGATTAAAATTGTCAAAAAAAATTTTTTACCCATTTATTCCTTAAAAATATTGGGAACCAAGTGTAAACCTTGAGGAATTGCATTTTTAAGGTAGTTGGTGTTCTGTTCAGAAGTGTACCTTGAAGTAAACCATGAGAAGACCTGAAGGTTGGTCACTGATTGAGGTAAGCTCGCCCCTCAGCTGCTGGATTGAACACAGTGCAGCTCTGGAAGACAAAAATACAACAGTCAACAAAATAGAACGCAACATCATCCTGTTTGGGGCTCTTAACCAGGGCATCACAACCCAAAAGTGGGTCAAAAAAATTACCCACAGAGAGTGGATACAGAGTCATTTTTGGCATTCTATTTATAGGTGTAGATGTCTACAGTCTATGCACCTTTTCATCTGACATTTCCCATTTAGGGCTTGAAAACTATGGACGTGAGATTTTTAATGAGAGGAATAGGAGTATGGGAGCTACGTTTCCCAGTGCATCTGTATTTTGAATTTTGACTACTTTTGTACAAAGATTTCCGATATAACTGCTGTTTAAAAGAAACCGTTTTAAAACAGTTTGTCCTTCCACAAGCAAAATCAACAGCCTGCTAAAAAAAAGCCTAATGTATTCCTGCTCTTCTGTCAAGTAGGATAAAATCAGGCTTGATGAACACTGTCCATGTGCAAAGTGTCAGTTTTGGGCGACACGGCGTGTGTGCGTCCATGACTCACTCACCCAATTCATTTCATACTTTAAATGGTTGTCTGTTTAACATTCAGTATATCATGTTAAACGCTTGTTTAGGACCATTCTCCCCCCGCAGCTTTCTCATGCTCTTATGCCCCTTTTCTCCTGTAGACCAGCCACACGTCAGGTGCGCGTGAGGTTATGTGGTACAACATTAATGCTCACGTAAATGGGAGTATTGGTGCCCTGTTTTGTCTAACGGTTTCCAAAGGGCAAATGCTGCAACTCTTCAACACTCTTCTTGAACTGAACAAGAGGAGTGACTCATGATCGAGACTTTAACCCATTAGCGTCCGTGGTCCCCATTTGGGGATCATATATTGAATGGCATAAAAAAAAAAAATAGATGGCATGTGCCATGATCCCCATTTGGGACTTTGACTAAAAATTGAAATTTCAGAAAAATTAACAGTCATATTTCTTGAAAGTAGATGTCTTTGTTACTATTTGGATGTAAATTAATAGAAATACATGAAAATTTTCAGGGAAAAAAGTTGGCAGTTAGTGGGTTAATACCACAAGTACTCCACTAGCAATAGCCTCAAAACTAAATTACAGGTAGTCCTCAGGTTACGATGGAGATGCGTTCCGATATCCCCATCGCAAGTGGAAAATATTGTATGTCAAGCCACTGCCTAGCT
Source organism: Chrysichthys thysi (assembly GCA_030068315.1). Classification (NCBI taxonomy): domain Eukaryota; kingdom Metazoa; phylum Chordata; class Actinopteri; order Siluriformes; family Claroteidae; genus Chrysichthys; species Chrysichthys thysi. The sequence goes on along the minus strand of JAQLOM010000011.1, from coordinate 8,356,789 downwards.
TAGCCTAACAAGGAGTCTTTTCCTGTAGGAGGGGAAAAAAAAAAAAAAAAGCCAGCGGTAATGCACTGTACAGTACACCGATACACAAGTTTACTCCACAAGTTGTGTAAGAGAGTGAGGCATCACGCAAGCAACCAAACATTGTGCCTCATACGTCGTTATGCTGGCCTGCCTGCAATGCCTGTCCGCGAATCTTAAATATTTTCTAAATATTTTACAATTTTTAGCGTATCGCAAGTTATCGTAACTTCGAAAAATCTTAAGTCAAACCATCGGAACTAGGTACAATTGTATGATTCAAACTAAACCAGTTATATTACAGCTATTACAGAGGATGTAAAGTCATAATGGGCTTGATGATGTATGAAGCATCATTTAGTCCAAGATGCCAGGTACCAGGAGGATTTCCCTTAGCTACCACTTGCATATTATAATATTCATGAATTACTAAAGCAATAAGCCATGCGCTAAAGTGACCCATGATACAAGCACTGTAATGCACAGCCTTCGGTGGCTTATTGCGTTTATAAGACAGCAACAACAAAAAAGTGTTCAGTAAATAATTTAATAATATTCCCAACAAACTTTTCGTCCACCGCGCAAAATAAATCCGGAAAGTGAAGTGTTAGGGCCAGCTCAACATAATGATCATGCTAAGCAGGTATGCTATGAAAAGGACAATGGCTTAAAAACACCACTCATGTTTCAGAGCTTTCTGAACCGCAGTGTTAACACTGCAGTGTTATGGGCAATCAATATGATACTACAGCTTTAAAAAAAAGGGGGGGGGGGTCTTGTTTTGAGTTTGTAGTTCATCGTTTCTGGGGAAACAAATAAAACATTGATGCTTCATGTCTAGGCAAAACTTCATGACTGTTTGAATAAGTGCTCTGTAGCAACATGCATGTCCTGACCCCAGGTGCAGGTCTTGCTCTACAGTAGCAGCTAATCAGCGAGGGGAATCAAGAACTGGTCCCAAACTGTCTGATCCATTGAACTGTGCACTTTTCGAGGTCATCGGTTCCCATTATCGATGCACACTGTAAAAACCTCATGCATCATGACATCAAACTCTGCTGATGGCGAAGAAGAAGCGCTCCAAAACGAGGCTTCATTTCAAGAAGAAAGATAACAGTGCTCCTTGCAATGTCCGTAAAACAACCATTTCAAGCAAAGGTGGAAACACCGGCAAAATGTTACACCATCTTTCGAAGCAAGATGGGCATAAATTCCAGTAATGTTACGCATTTGACTCTCCCATATGAGCAGTGACGTAAAATATCCTCTGATGTTATAATAACATTAGCTTCATGCAAACATACTCGGCAGATTTTTCTTTATAAATAAATAAATAAATAGACAAACAAATGTTGTTCAAATACTCTCCCCACTCATCAGCTTTATATTTGTTTTTCACGTTACAGTGGAACCTTGGTCTGCGAGTGTTTTGCAAGACAAGCAAAAATTTGTAATAACTGTTGACTTGGTTAACGAGCGATGCTTTGCAATACGAGTAGTATTCATCTGCCGAGCCTCACATGATCACAACTTCTCTCTCTCACTCACTGCAGGATTGTGGCTTCCGCGCTAGTATATACTGTTAGTGTGTGTGTCACTCATCTGTTTAATGACAATGCAATGTCGAATTTCCGCGAAATCCTCAAAAGGAGGCGAAAGCAGCCATCATTGGATAGTTTCCTTGTTAAAGTTGCACGAAAATAAAAAGATTCCAGTGAGCCGACAGACTGCAGTGATTCTGTGAGTTGTAGTGAAAGTAACACACAATCCTCCTCCTCCTCCTCTCTCCTGCTCTCGGTCATGGACCTGCCCGCGCAAAGCGCACACGCAGCACACCCGTTTCGAGCACTCCCAATAGTGGTTCATGCTGGAGGACTCATAGAATAGACTTGTGCCTTGTTCGCATGTCACTTGGGATACTACAGGTGTTCTGCATTAGGACTAATTATATAGACTATAAATAGACTGACTCATGAACTCCAAGTTTGCGTTTTCGTACACTATTGCCAAGGTATGTTCTAGCATTTACCTTGTTTTGACTCTTGTTTGTACTCCAGTTTCCATGTCTTTGTTGTAGCCTTTGATATTCCTGTTTCTGACACTCGCTCGTCTCTCTCACACCAGCCATGATTCTTTTCAAAGCTAAAATGCAGGTTATTTTGTTTTTATGTAAATTTACTTTATATTTTTGTATTAATAATTTTCATATAAATATTTCTGGGTTGTGGAACGAATTATCTGAGTTTCCATTATTTCTTATGGGGAAACCCGCTTTGATATACGAGTGATTTGGATTACAAGCACATCACCGGAATGGATTATGCTCGCAACCCAAGGTTACACTGTAAATCCTTTAAAGAAAAGAAGCACTGTAATTTATTCTAACATGTTCATGTGTTATTAGGCAGGCTAATAATCCCCCAACTGATGAGGAGAATCCAAAAGAGCATCCACATCATGAAAACCACAGCAATTCACATCCCTACACCTCAGTAGCTGCAGCAAGTACGATTTTGGCTTTGCCTCATCCCCCACACTGTTTACTTTTCAAACCATCCCTTGCTCTCATTGGCACAGATAAAGAAACCGCACTTTCCTGTTATTACTAAAAACACTGAAACCAACCACTGAGGAAGAATACCAAAATCTTTCATGTCAACATATTAATTCTTATTAATTAATTCTCCACTGTATTTTTCAGCCTTTACTCAACCAAGTTACATGTTAGGGATAAGAAATGTGGCATTGATGTGGTTCACATTACTGCATTTCTCATTTATCCGTATTAGCGTCTGATCCATGAAGCTTTCCTACCTGATTGGGGTCTGTGGTGGAACGGAGACAATCTCCTCTCCACACGGATTCTTTCTAGGAGTCATTTCGACTTTTGTGCTAGAAGAAAAATGTACACAGACATGAACGGACAGAAGCAAGCTTTCATTTCATTCTTGCTACGAAAGCAGATTAATTGTTTGGATCGATCTGGATGGATTGTGCGCTACATACACGTCCGCCTTGACCGGGTTGAGGGTCTCGTCGTCAACTAAAAACAGTCGTGCGTCAAAGTCCTTGCTTTTATGGTAGAGCTGTTCATAACTTTTGGATAGAGTTTCCACCTATAAAAGAGAAGACAAGCAACTTTTAAACACTGTGCAAATAGACTCTAAAGCAAAAGAAGGCTTTTACGTTCAATTATATTTTGTTGCACCAGCAACAATATTCCCAAATCTCATAAAAGACCTGAGGCTATACAAACACACAATGTAATCAAACGTCTGATAATGCAGACTTGTTGACTTTCGTAGCATTTCAATCATCAGGTGCAAGCGCCCAGGAGCTCAGCTCAAAGCTAATATTGACTTCAGGCTCAGTGCACATCATAGGCTTTACAGGATTCATTTCAGCGCGATACAGATGCTCAAGGGCAGGCCAGATGCTTGCTCTATTAAAAAACTGAGGGGGAAAACTAAATCCTCAGCATTTCTCAGACTTCATTATTAAGCAGCTTTTCCATAAACGCACTTGAACGGAAAAAAGAAATGAAAGTAGCGCTCCAAAAGAAAGATCACCCTCGCATCTTTAAATTAAATGAGGCACTCAATCTTTGACGGAAACAAAAATTCAGGACACACTACAGAAAACGGGCTTAAATATCATTTTCCTATCATCACACATAATTGAATCAATAACTGTGCGGTGTGATGTGAAGTGGGGTTACGGGTACCATTCATCCGGATATTACCCAGTACTGGTGAGTAACTTCCTTCGCTTATGATTTAAGTTAGATTTATTATGATAAAAATGAAATAATGTACTGTTTAACTTTGCTGATGAGGAAGTCGTTCGGCTTTGCAGGAGCTTCAGAGGCAGAAAATCCACAGTTAAAAGTGACTCACCACATCACCCACCAGTGAATGTCCCGAAAAACAGACCCATTTTTATCTTCGGTTACAATGCTACACTGAAGTAGTGTCAGTTTAACATGATGTAAATCTCCTCGTAATTGCTCACTAAAATCTCACAAACCTCCATTTAAGATACGTAGTGCTGCCTGAAGCAGGACGCAACTTACTTCGGGAAGCTCCTGTGATCCTGACAGGCCCATGGAGTCCAGGAAGGCACAGAAACTGCTTTGGTAGAAGTTTTTCACCTGTAATTACATGAAGGTGATGACCAGTGATATTACAGTTCACTACATGCGCCAGCTTATAAACCCGAGATACGAAAAGAAAAGCTGACTTTGACAAAGAAAATGTGGACAAATCTGTAGTCCAGAGGCCCAGAACAAGCAGATTCCATGTCCACACTATTTGTTTTTATTTCATCTGGCCGGTGGACAACAAATCATTCTCCTCGGTGACGTCTGCAAAACAAAAGGTTTAACCTGGAATGCGGTTTTGTTTAAACATAAGCTTCACGGTCATGCCATACACCTTTGGGGTGAACTATTCTAAACTATAGAACTTCAATGCACAGGGTACTGTACGCACTCTTGTTGGCGCTGTTTTAGTTTAGTGCTTTTGGATTTGTATCGGCGCTCGCATGTAAACCAGCAGCCTCTTTCCATAGTTTTATTATTCGTTTGTATTCTTTTGGGCATTAATTTCGCAACGCGGTGATTTTCGGCAAGTCGCATTTCGTGCTTAAGAAGAGTTTCACGAAGGCAGCAGACACTGCGGGAGGAATTTGCAGCTTTACAAACTGAGCACAATCTGCAAACATCACTAAGGTGAGCGTGACATCCAGTTATTACTCAAAATATTCTCCAATGAATTCAAAAGTGCATGTGATGCCGTTTGGGTTCACAGCCTGGAGCAGGTCGGAGCGATCAGGCTGGTCAGGCGATCTGGTCTTTTGTTGACAAACGCTCCTGGGAGCTGCATGGACAGGCTAGTAAGAGGACGCCCTGAATGGCGTCCTACTTCTGGCTTTATCTTTAGTCTTGTCTCTTTTACCATCTGTAACCTCTCGTCATAAACAGGAAACAAAGATCATTTCTTGGTATGGCAAAACATTGCTTGTGATACCCAGAGAAAAACAGACACTGATTCCCCCCAAACAAAACCCTTGAAGCTGTGCACACTTCCTCATTATACTATCCTCACATGACCTCATTTAAATACTATGTGCTAGGATCAAGAGACGCACGCAGATCTTCTGACCTCATCTACGCTGCAGTCGCTCTCCTTACACAGCGTCTCCAGCAACTGCGCGTCCAGCTCCAAAGGCCGGGGCCTGGCTTTGTTCCGCCTCGAGGTCCGAGTGGGGGGGCTCTGCGGCGTCTCGCTGAGTGCCGACTCTGATTGCAAAGAGTGCAGAGAGGAGGTGATTCGGGGCTCACACAGCTTCATTACAGATGGCCTCTATAGGAATAAAAATAAATAAATAAATATCGGTTCTGGTAACGGAGGATGAAGGGGAACTTGCTTACTGTAGAGTGGCTGGAGGAGAGAGGACGGGCAGCGCTTGATGTAGAACTCAAGAACACACAAAAGTAACTGGAAGGCTATCACCAGGTCGTCCTCCATCTGCAGAACACTTCCTACACAACCACACGCACAGAGATACATACTGTAAGACTGTCGTTCATACTTAAAAAAACAAAACAAACACACACTATAAAGGTTGAGAAATATGAAAGAAAGAAAGAAAAAAAATACAAAAATACCAATAAATTTTTTTTAAAAAGTTCTCATTTTTTTAATTCTACTTAAATATGCAGTTGTTGATCTTTTTGGCTTAAAAGTCCCTCGTGTCACTCGAGCCTCTGGTCTTTCACTGAACACTATATAGGCACAAGCGCAAATATACAGCGAGCAATGAGTACGCATACTGAACGCGAAGCATGTGTGATTCTGACTAAATATGGCTGCTGAATGAAGACAAATTAACGACTGAATTTTTAACTGGATCTGCCATACGAGACTACCACACAAGAGTCAGTGATATGCTGAGAACGAGACATGACCCAAACATCATCTGGATTTACAGCTGTCCCATTCCAATGATGAACGTGACAGAAACTGTGAAAAAGATCTGGTGTGTGTGTGTGTGTTGGCAGTCCCTTACATAATCTATACATGCACTTAAGTATTGATCTGGACAAAGTTCTTTTCCCACCTTTAGCCAAGAGGAATAAGATCCAGCTACAGCGCAAAAGCTCCTGTCTCCTGAGTGAGGGGAGAAATCAGTTACTGACACAGAAGAGCTTAACTCATGTGGTGTGCCATACGTACGCATGCAAGTAGAGCTGTAAGTGCATGTATTCATTAAGGAATTTACTTACTTAACTTCTTCAGGCACACTATAGATTTTAGCACATGTTCTGGAGGAAAAATAAAAATAATTAATAAATAAATCAATCAATCATCATCAAGACAGTCACTTGCTTCTGCAGGTCAACTCCACAACTGGTTTAAAACATAGCACGGGTGTCAATGCACCCCCTGGGCACGTATGAGAAGTGTTAGATATCGCACCAGTCTGACAACACTGATGTGAAGCAAAAAAGGGAACCTGTTAACCAACAAGCCAAAATAAATAAATAAATATTAAAAATTGCAGTGTTACTCAGGCAACCACACGCAAGTGACACTCTGGCCGAGTGTAATTACAGAGAAACAGACAGGGTTTGGTTAGCTCAGGGCGTGATGCCTCCCCAGAGGGTGGAACAGGACGGACTTCAGGTGCACCATCCTGGCAAGGGAATATTCCTCACCAACAGCTTTGCTGCAAACGTACAAGAAATGTTGCACCAAGTTAGGTGAGCTTCAGTAACGCACTGTGTGTTTACCACAGATTTGCTGTCGAGAGCAGCTGTGGAACCGTACATACAGAACCGCAATGCTTTCTTTGTTTTTTGTTGTTTTTTTTTTTTTACCAGAAATTATGAATTATTTATTTCAGATTTTTGTACTTATTTTAGATTTATGAAATTGAGGATTTGCTCAACACAAGTGTTTTAAAATGAATGTAACTGTTTTGAGAAGATTAAGGATCGTGCACACATAGGGAAGTTGCGCCTCGTCGTCTTTGTTCAGCCGCTGAGAGAGCTCAGAGTTTAACCCCGGTGAACTTTTCAGAACTTTTGGCTGCTGCTCCTTTTTTGGCAACCACTCATATGGGGGTTACCGGTGCTATGTTTTCTGCAAGATGTTATTGCTGCCCCCCCTCAGTTAAGTGCTCTGATGAAGCCAGCGCTGCTTCTGCCAAACAAACAGGCTATATGGACACACACCTAAAGCGTCCCACACGTGTCGGTGCTTTTCTACTAAAGGGAGGGGAAAAAAAACACTGCGTGGACACGGACTCTTATACGCACACACACATATATGGATTGATAAATTCAATATTGTATATTGATCGAACAAAATTTTACAAAAAAAGTCCTTGAATACAGGGAGTCTTCGGTTTACGGCGTCATCGACCTACGGCGCTTTCGACTGTTATAACATTATACTGTGTTGTACAGTGCGTGAGTTCTGACTAACGGCGAAAATCGTGTTACGTCGACCCATAGGAACGGAACACCACCGTAAATTGTGGACCCCCTGGCTCAGGATAGTACCAGATAGTAGAAAGGCCATTTCACTCCAAACCCCTGGACATGTTTCGAATGCAGGATTGTTAACAAAACACTGCTGCTGTTAGCAAACCTATATATTGTAGTACATGCATTGTATTTCATTCCAAAAGACACTGAACACTTAAAATGTTCACTTCTAATATTTATATCATGTGGTTACTGCCACAATGTGTTTATATAAAAAAAAAAAAAAAAAAAAAAAAAAAAAAAAAAAAAAAAAAAATCGTTTGTTTGTGATCAATCAAACAAATCATCAGGCCTCAAAAATGTTCAAGAAGGAAAAAAAAAAAAAAGAAAACAGAAATCTCCTAATTTCATGGGAAAAAAACCCAACTTCCCACTCCTGACTGTTTACATAAACCGCTTTCATAAGCTGGTTAGGGTTCCTTCATGAGCAACACACTCAGCGTTTAGCACACCACAAAAGACAGAGTCAGCAAACTGTGTGTGAACGTTCAAATCAGTGCTCTGCTCGCGACACTAAACGGCTGGGCAAAGCTGGAAAAGGACTCAAGTGAAGAGATCCGCACATCTCGACATTGATGTTAACACAACGAACGGTCGACCGTTCAAAACCAATTTTCAACGCATCGTATGACCGATCACGTATCGAGACTAAGGACGGTCGATACCTAAAAACAACTCGAGCAATGATCTTTTAAGGAAATTAGGAAATACGGGAACAATTAAATTGCCCTTCATACGCAAGTCTTTCTGAGTTCATTATGAAATAACTGAATTATTCTCTGGTGTACGAGGAATAAAATACAGTGGAACCTTAGTTTTCATCGGTAATCCGTCCGAAAACAATTGGCGAAATCTGAAACTGAAAAACCGAGGCAGTTATTTCCATATGAATCAAATGTAAATCCAATTAGTTAGTTCTAGACACACCAAAATACATACTGAAATAAACACTAAATAAACACATTACACCGAATATGTACTGTATACACAGTAATCACTTACATGTAATTGTAGTATTAGCACTCTCAATCAATAAAAAACAGACAAACAAACAAATAAATAAAAAAGCACAAAAACACTGGATAGCAATGGAATTGTTTGACTAGACATGCGGGGTGACGCTCACACAATGAGAAACAACGCCACACTGAGCAGGAGAGTGCATGGGTCGCACTTTTTTTAGTCGTTGATTTCGCAAAATCAGCAGCGAAATCCGACAAAATCCAAGGCAACCGCCGAAAATCGAGACATATTTTTCGCGGGGAAAAAAAAACAAAAAAAACAACAAAAACTGAAACTGACGAAAACCGAGGAACCGCTGTACTTTGAGGTCAGCCGTTACAGAAAAACAATAACCTTGGTCCTGGACACCGATTCGTACCGCATCACACCACACCATCGTTGATTATTTTCCTATAACAGCATGACCCACTGTCCTTTATTCCTGACAAAAAAACTCAACACCTGTATTTATCCTTTATGCTATAGATAACAAAAAATAAATAAATAGGGGGGTGCTTACTTGACAAATCTCTGATAGAGAGCCAGGGACACCTCGTATTTCTTCTCCAGCCTAGTCACCGCAGAGTTTACTTTCGGGCTTATCGTGTCCACATTTTCATCCAGCTTTCGTACCAGGGTGAGAAACTGCTTCATGCTACAGAGGAAACGAACAGCAGAAACATGGTTTATCAGACGACAGCTCTAAACTTTACACAAATTAGAAATGAGCTTGTTGGACTTGGATGCTGTGAGGAAATCATCACGCTTAGGAAGAAGTTCTTGATTCACTTCAAACCCCGGGAGCGTCGACGAATGCGCAATACGGCGAGAGAAAAATGTATAGAGATTCTCATCATGCTCTCGTTTATTTTGCTGGGTCACAAATCAAAATCTTTACGACAATTCAGGTTTTTTGTTTTTGTTTTTTTTTTAATTAGTTGGACAGTGTACTTGGAATGCGGCTGTCGTTGTCGTCCAGAATACCTGCTGCCTGACTCACGCTCCAGAACGCTTGTGTCGAATAAGGACTGTTGTTATTTGTGTTATTATTTTGGACCAAAACTTCTGACATCAACACCATGCAGTTTTTTCCCTCCCAAATAATAAACGTTACAATGTTTGTCATCTTAACACGCATCCTTTTTACCCTTCATTTTCTTTGTTGGTTCCTGTGCCGGTGTTGCTTATAAAGTCAGTATTTAGACAACTTTTATTCCAGAAACTGTTTGTTTTTAATTCCACATCCCTTTTCCAGGTCCTTCAGCCCTCTGTGATCTTACTCCTCTCCTTTTTTCCCTACCTCAAACCGACAGCCTTCTGAAATCCCGTGAATGTGAACGTGACGTCGTCCGAGTCCACGGCTGAAATGTACACGCATGCTCCCCAGAGCTGCTTGTTCGATTCCTGCGTTATGAAAACATCAACGTTACTGGGATGAACAGAAACCGTCTAAGACTAACTTCGACAAACGCACATGAACACACTGTTCAGGTTCAACACTAGTGAAGGATGAACACGTACAGTGACTTTTTCTGCCGTTCTGCCCATCGACTCCCACAGTGTCCACGCCTGAGTGCACAACGCGTCGGACGCTGAGAGGTCCTTACAGAGGACTACAAACTCTGGATCCTTCTCTTTGTGCCTGAGGAGAAAGACAAAGACAGATTGTGAGTTAATATGTATGCATAAACACATATGCGGTCACTAAGCACTTTTTTAGGAACACCTGTACATCCATGCGGTTCTAATCGCCCAATCGTACAGCCGCGGTGCAATGCATCAGATGGGAGCTAGCAGCTTCGGATAACATTCACATCAATCTTGTAGGAGGAAAAAACAGGATCCGAGTGGTTGTGACTGTGGCATGATTGCTGGTTGGGCTGGTTCGAGGATTTCTCTAACTGATGATCTTTGGGAACTTTGGTACACAAGAGTCTCTAGAAGTTACACAGAACGGTGCAATTAAGAGAGAGAGAGAAAACAAACAAACAAAAAAAAAAAAAACATCCAGCAAGCTATAGTTCTGTGGACAGAAATGCCTCGTTGAAGAGAACCGTCAGTGAAGAACAACCAAAATGGTTGGGTAGCTGGCAGAAAGGCTACAGCAACTCAAACACTCTGTACAACTGTGTTGAGCAGAAAAGCATCTCAGAATGCGCAACCCCGTTCAATGTCGAGGTGGATCGGCTACAAACGCAAACCACCTCAGGTTCCACATCTGTCAGCCAAGAACAGAAAGCTGCAGTGGACGTATGCTTTCAAGAACTGGACAGTTCAGGGCTGGAAAAACACATCCTGCTCTGGTGAATCTTGATTTTTTTTTCTGAGGCACACAGGTAGCAGAGTCAGAATTAGGCACCGCAGAGTGAATCCCTGAACCCATCCTGCCTTGTGTCAACAGTTCAACCTGGTGGAGGTGCTGTAATGTTGTGGGGAATGTTTTCTTGGCACACTTTAGGCCTGTTAATACCAATTAACCATCACGTGAATGCCACAGCCTGTTTGAGTGTTGTTACCAACCATGTGCTTACCCTCATCTCCATACTTTTCTCATCCACTAGTGGCTACTTCCAGCACGATAACGCACCATTTAACAAAGTAAAAGTTGTCTCAAACTGATTTCATGAACAGGACAATGAGTTCCTCAGTGGTCTTCTCAGTCACCAGGATCTGAATCCAATAGAACGCTTTTGTGACGCGGTAGAACGGGAGACTCTCAGCATGACTACGTGATGCACGCATGTCAGCATGGGCCTGAATCTCAAAGAAGCATTTCTGACATCTTGCATGATCCATTCCATGAAGAACTGGAGCTGTTTAGAGAGCAAAAGGAGCCCTAGCACCTACAAAGTAGAAAACTGCATTTCCACATTTACAGTAATACAAATAATGATTTAAAGCACAGATGAGCAAAGCGGCACGGGGGTGTGGTGGTCAGCACTGTCGCCTCACAGCAAGAAGGTCCTGGGGTCGACCTGGGCGTCTTTCTGTGCGGATTTTGCATGTTCTCCCTGGGTACTCTGGTTTCCTCCCACAGTCCAAAGACATGTACAGAGGAATTAGGCTAACTGGTTACGTTGGGATTGGCTCCTGCTTCCCCCTGCAACCCTGAACAGGATTAAACAGCAAAAGGTATGTGTGTGCGTGTGTGCGCCCAGATGAGCAAGCCACTGGCAACAATAGTGAGGAAAATTTTCCTGAAATAAAAGACCTAAACCAACAGAGGAACCAGAATCAAACAGGCTCCCATCCTGTTCGGTGCCACACTGAAAAGTAGAACGATACACACATTACAGTAGACAGGTGTCACAGGATACTGAGTGTATGAAGGGAGTGTTCTGGATCTGCTGGACATAGTGTCCTGAGTCTTTAGGATTACACAAGCAGTTCCTCAGAGCAAACCTACAGTATCCAGGGGAGGGGGAGACTTGGGCTGGGGTTTTATGGGAATCATCTGGGATCGTCCACAGCAGCAGAACGTGTGTCACCAACACACAGTGTCACCGAGTCACCCACCAGGTAGGCACAGGATTGATCAGGTGGGTCTGGAGGGGTGAAAGGGGCTGCAGGAGGATCACTGGGTCAGAGGCAGTGGGAGCGGGTCAGGAGCAGTGGGTAAGGGGGGCAGTGAGTAAGGGGTAGTGGGTCAGGGGGGCAGCGTGTAAGGGGCAGTGGGAGCAGGTCAAGAGCAGTGGGTCAGGGGGGCAGTGAGTCGGGGGCAGCAGGGGGGCAGTGAGAGCGGGTCGGGGGGTAGTGAGTCGGGGGCAGCAGGTGGGCAGTGAGTCGGGGGCAGTAAGAGCAGGTCAGGGGGCAGTGAGTTGGGGCCAGCAGGGGGGCAGTGAGAGCGAGTCAGGGGGGCAGCGAGAGCGGGTCAGGGGGGCAGTGAGAACGGGGGCAGGGGGAGCGGGTCAGGTGGGCAGCCTCCAGCATCACGTGACCTGTTGTTCCCATCCCTCAGTGGAGCCTGATGATGTTGATTGATTAGTACACAGAGTTAGCTTACTGACTGTACAAAACAACAACAGAGCAACTACAGACATTCCAGCGTTTCAGTCAGTGAACAAGCTGGATGTCCACTTGGACTCTGACAGTCACTAAGGTGGTGTTTTTATTCCGAGTCACGAGTCGGTGTCATCTGACATGACGGGCATTTAACAATGGCAGCCCTCTGACTCGGCTAGCTCGGCTAGCTCACCCCAAACACTGGCGCTGTTCACTCACACGAGCCAGGCGGCTAACACGGGACAGTGAGCAGCACTGACCTCGGACATGTTTATTATTTCCGGCCCGTAAAGCCCGGGCGCGTGCACAAGCCGCTTTACAGCAGGAGTCTTACTTTTCCGGAGAGAGCACCGAGTTCTCCTTCCTGTTGCCGTTCTTCGCCTCTCGGCCGGTTGGAGTCCCGCCGCCGCTACCGCGCTTTTTCGGAGGCATGCTGAGACACCCGGGGTTCGTCACGGCTCGGGCTCACACTGCAGGGGAAAGAGATGCGGAATAACTCCGTGTCACTTCGACTGAATGCGGATAATTAATTTCAAACAACACTCGAGGACATGAAGCCCGCCCCGTCCATAACCTCCGCTCTGACCACTCACAGAGCACTGTGTCCCCGGGTTCCTCAAAGCGCGGGAAAACGGCCCTGCGTAACATCCGGGGAGGGGGACGTCACTTCCGGATAGCAACTACGCCCTGTTGTGAGTAACCAGTTAGCCGGACTTTATAAAAGGACTAAAAAGGAATAAAATGTTAAATAAAAAGTTACATATGAAAAATTTTATATATATCTTATTTATTTCTGAAATTCCTTTCTACTTTGTTTGTTTATTTCTATATTCTGCATTTATAAAATTACTCTATCCTTAAAAAAAATAATAATAAAATACACTAAAAATAAATCTTGATCCCTAATACTTTCCTTTTTTAAATGTCCAAACATTGCCATAAAGACACATGTTGGTGTCATTACATATTACATGTTTATTTTTTCCCAACATGGTCCCAACAATCTTCAGTGTAGTTTGCTATCCATTTAGGTTCATCTGGGTTCTCTGGTTTCCTCCCACATCCCAGAAGTATTGGCTGCACTAAGTTGCCCCCAGCTGTGAATGAGTGTGTATGTGTGTTTTGTGGATGGTGTCTCGTCGTGTACTGGTGTCCTGATCAGGAAGCATCCCTGCCTCCCTTACTGCATTCCCAGGATTCTGACCCGGATAAAGAGTACAGCTTTATATAATGTAAAGCATAAATCATATATGTAATTACATAATACATTTCCTCGACTTGCTGCCCGGGGTGTGGCTATTCAGTGATTCTGCAGCCATAAGGATTAATGACATACGATGATGTATTTAACTTACAGCCCTTGCATCATCATGGGGAAAGATTGAAAAAAATGAACTAACTAAAGGAATAAAGAAAAACAGGGAAATAACCTAGAATTTAAGGGAAGAGGATTAATAAAGAAATAAATGTAGGAAATCAATGCAATTAAATACTACAAAAACAAAAAAACTTCCACAGACTTCCTCATCAGGATTCACTGAATCATGTTTTTATTTTTTTTTTGTATTTAGATCTTGGTTATGGCTGTAGTTTCTACTGACCTCTACAAACTCTGCTGTGTTCTCCAGTGCAGCTCCATTGTACACCCCGCCCACCACCGGGGCAGCCAACGGTATTGGGGGCTCATTAGCATACCAAAGACACACCCACACAGGCTTCATTCATGGCTTTGGAGCAAGGATAAACACATCACTGATATTCTTTAAGATTATACAGCAATTAATACCAAGACTCGGAGCTTGATTTTGGGACAGATGTAAAGAAAAGTTATCTTGTGTATACATACAATGTTATTGCCACCAATAAACACAGACACGATCATGTTCCGCCATGTTTTCAACTTGCTGTTAGCTCCTATACTCTCAATAGTGAGCTTCTACCTGCCGAGATGGGCTCTGCTCTCTCCTGGCCACAAAATCAAAACTGTCTTCCCGTGGGTCGTCATGAGCGAAGGTGGGTGAGGCCACGAATAATAATTTTTGAAGGGCTTTTTCTGATTTGCTCATTTTTCCGTCTATGTTCTTTCTATGGCTAATGCAGACAATATGGGGGTAGAAGAACATTTTCATGTGCAGCATGCATGTGCAATTTGGGGTGACCGATCGTATTTCAAAAAGAGCAAGTATTAAACAGTTTCTCAGGGAATGACACCTTTAACATAATTTTTCCACGCATTTGGAATATTGGATCATTTTCTTACCAACCAAGTATAATAATTTATTCTCTTTGATTTAACTGGGTTCTCCTTTATCTACTTTTAAAAACCTGGCAATGTTTTATATATTTATGCAGAAATGTAGAAAAGTATAAAAGGGTTCACAAACTTCCAGAAAACCATCTCCAATATCAAATGCATTAACTTCCCGTTAAGAGTGGGCATCGTCTATCAGCATTAAATCATATTTATAAATAAATATACATAGACAAGGCACAAGTAAAGACACCCCTCATTATGTTTTATCTATACAGACACCACCTGGTGCTTCAAACTTAATATATTATTTTTTATTTCAGATTACAGTATATTAATTGTTTCTAGCAACTAGCCATGCCACGAACACCAGGAGCAAAAAAAAATATTTTTTTTGTGGGTCAGTCTGAGGGGGGACTTAGCCAGCATACGATGACACAAAACCTTGGGATTCCTCTTGACACAGTCAACAGAGTGACTGTACAATTCAAAAGCAAAGGAACGGAAGCGACAGCATCCCGCTCAGGTTGACCTGGGCCCTCGGACAGGTGTCTTCAGACGGTCAAGCAGATTGTTGAAAAGAAAAATAAAATCCCTGTTGTAAAGCCGCTGATGTTGGCATCTATTCACATTTTGAGATGTCTGGACCTATACATACACACACGCATGTACATGTGTACGCACACACAGGGGCCCAGAAAAAGTATACACACTTCAACCGTGGTCATCTATGACCATTTCTTTTAAAGCAAGATGGCACACCACCATTCTACCCTTTGATATCTATATAAGACTTGGAAAATAGCTGTATTACATGTTGAAGTGCATCTTTTTTTGAGTCCCTCTGTATATATACACCTCCAAAAAAATGGCTCAAATGATAGATAGATAGATAGATAGATAGATAGATAGATAGATAGATAGATAGATAGATAGATAGATAGATCACACCAAACAAATCAATTAAGATAGTTTCAATAAGAAACCTCTATTTTTACTGTTACCTTCTTTTATTATTCGTCATATGCAGCACAATAGTTCTCTCTTTCCCTTTACCATCATATTAGAACTCTTTTATTATTTCATTAACACACTTGCTGAATGTGTTGATCATTTCTTCATGGCTTGAATAAAACTCTGACAGCATCATGAGTCCATGAACAACAAATACAGTTCAAGCTTTCAGGTTCAATATTCAGTTGGGGATCCATTTGTTGTTGTTGTTGTTGTTATTCACCCGGTTCTGCATGTTTGTGCGTTATCAATACAGAAATAAAGATGCTAAAATATTGCCACATTAGATTTAAAAAGAAAAAAAAAAATCCCATTTGATAATAAGTGCTAGGAACAGAGCAAAGGCACTAGTGTGCTTTGTCTGGAGTGAAAGCTTTCTATAATAAATAAAGGCTACCAGCATTGCAGCGTCCAAAACTTTTACAGGTCACCAGAGAACAAACCATTGTTTGTACGTCAGGAAGTGCAGATAACCTTTAAAAAAAAGATCTATGTACGAGTGGCCTGTTCAGATTTAGACATAGATGGCAGAGAGAAAGGTCAACTAATTCATACAGCATTACAACCTGCTTTTAAAATAATTTGGCACACAAATGGAGTATTTGATCTCTTTCTTCGGAAAACAGTGCGCTGCTTCTTTCTTTCCCAGAACATCCTCCAATGGTCCACTTTTTCAAGAAATTCTGAGAACATTGGAGACGAGGGGTCAAAAACACCAGCATCTTCAGAGAGATCCCCTGAATTTAGACACCCACAGACTTTTTCCCCCCCAACAGTCCTTCCTAAAGTCAAACAGATCTAACATAATGAACTACTCTGGGTTGAGAGAATATTCCAGGCCCGATAATGGTAAAGCTTTTTCAATATAATGAAAAAGATTTTTCAATTCACTACCATGGGGGTGTATAATGAGAGACAGGGCAGTAAGAGATAGGACCCAAAAAAAAAAAAAAAAAAAAGCCCCACAAACAAAAAAAAAAACAACAGTTCAGAGTGTGTAACATTTGAGAGAGACCTCCTTTGATCTGAGAGTCCTGCATTTAAGGCTGACAGCACCTCATAGCAGCATAGTGACGGGTTTCTCCAGGAATTTGCGGAACTCGGCCAGCCACTGTGCCCCGACCGCACCATCCACCACCCGGTGATCACAACTGAGAGTCACGGACATCATGCTGGCCACGTCAAACCTACAAAACAAGGCATTTAGAAATACAGAAATATTGCATTCAAATATTTACATATATCCATTAGTTGTACAGTGCATTCAGAAAGTCTTCAGACCACTTTCAATTTTTTCACCATTTGTAATGTTGCAGCCTTATGCTAAAAATCTATCAAAATAATTTTTTTCCTTATGAATCTACACTCAGTACCCCATCATAATAACAGCACAAACATGGAATTATAGAATTGTTTGCAAATTTATTAAAAAAGAAAAACTGAAATATCATGAGGATATATTCAGAAGTATTCAGACCCTTTCCTGTGACACTGACACACAGTGGGATGCGAAAGTTTGGGCAACCTTGTTAATCTTCATGATTTTCCTGTATAAATCGTTGGTTGTTACGATAA
>JAQLOM010000011.1:8272779-8298958 GCA_030068315.1 Chrysichthys thysi | reverse complement strand
GAGATTTGTAAATCATTGCATTCCATTTTTATTTACAATTTGTACTTTGTCCCAACTTTTTTGGAATCGGGGTTGTAGAATTTCCTATTATAACGTCACCGTAATCCAAAGATGAGATTATTAATCGTATTTCTAGACTTCTATCCATCAATCTGTCAGTCTGTCTGTCTATTTTTTTTTTTTTTTTTTACTAATTTCAAGCTTGAAATAGTTTTGTTGGTTATGATCTATTGGCAGAAAATTTTGCTCATTTTAAGCATGTATTTATAGAAAGAAACCAAATTATTCACCATTAAAATAAAAACAAATATATGTATATAACACATAAAAATAGATCTAAAATAGGTCTAATAGTCTTATATTAGGTTTATTATAATCAGATGTTAGGAAATATTAGCTCAATTTGACATTCAAGATATTTTCACTTGGTAAGATGTACAGAATTTTCTACCTAACACTTAAACAGAGAGTTATTCCAAATATAATTTTCAAGCTCTGCTATCTTTTTCTCAAATATGGATATCAAAGTACAGAACGCAAAAGCTGTGGCTAATGGGGCTAGTACTAATGGTACTGGCATTGTTTAAAGCGTAAGACTTGAACATGCACTACCTTGATGAGTCCTGCCTCAGGACCTTCTTTGTCAAAGACATGTCTGGCTTTAGCTATGGCTAGGATAACACCCTGCATGGCCGGGGTAAGCATCATCTGTACGTACAAGAAAACAGGAAATTTATTAGAAAACATTACTCATCAATGCCTTAGAGGAAACCTCGTGAACCATCCTGAAACACCCTGAATCACTCTGAATATGTTTCTCATGTGCTTAGCGATTTGGGTGTTAAATTGCTGGTTGAAGCTGTATTATCATTATTCCCATGTGAACATTGCTAGCACAGATACACTGGTGATTAATGAGAATCATCGCACTGAGTTATGGCAGTAACCCCACCTGGCTAGTTACTGAGCTACAAAATGATGACTACGATGATGCTCAAGGCAGGATTATGATGAAAGTTGAAATTTTGGAAGCTGATCTGTTGGAGCAGAGTGTACAAAGGAGGAGGTGCGAGAGCTGGACAGATTAAAGCTCTGCTGCATTAGTCACTTTAAGTAGAGATCAAGGCTAAATCTCACTTGCATCACGATCAGCAGAAGTCGAAAGGCATTGTGGGTAATGTCGGAACCCTGTCGATGTCAGGTTACATCACCATGCTGATTGAAACTAAAATCTAAAAACTAAAAACTGAATTTTATAACACAGCAAATCTAAAATTCACATGCTAATTCGAAAGATTAATATGCAAGTCATTCCGAGTGTCTTTTCCTATAAGAATATATAACATTTCTACATCTGTTTCTGTAGCTGCTCAGTGTTATTACCTCCTCGTTATATCCGTCCGCGTCGGACAGTACCAGGATCTTGCCCACATTAGGGATCTCTACCTCCGACACCTCGTTCTCCGGTGGTGTTGCTTCAGCTTGGCCGTCCTCTGCTAATGCAGCCTGTGCTCCAGCCTCTTCAGTCTCAGGTTTTGGGTCTGATGTGGGTTCTATTTGTGTCTGCTCACTTACAGCCTGATTAATTATCTCAGTCTTTGCTTCCACTGTCTCCTCATCCTTTTGAGAGGTTGATGCAGGACTCTATGATGGCCATATAAGCAAACCAAATATGTCATAAAGGTATATAATGAAACATGACTGCTGTTCTAACCAGTTTCTAGACTACATTAGACAATATGTTGATATATATACAGATAGTCCTCAAGTTACGATGGAGATGCGTTCGGCCACACCTGTCATAAGTCGAAAATATCGTAAGATGAGCAACTGTGTTGAACCACTTAGCCTACTTTAGGTATCTCAGCCTTGCTTAGCCCAGCTTATGTAACCACGTTGAAATGATATGTTTATAATTTATTGTTTTTCCTGTTTGGTTGAAACTTCACCAACATCTCAAATGTTCTTTTATTTGATTGGTTAAAATATTTGTTTTCAGACCACAGTCCCATTTAAGAAAAAAGTGCAATTTGGAAGTGTCTGTGTTCTGGGTCCTGTTGCTTTAAGACTGCCGTCTTTATGCCACTGTTATCTTCCTAAATGGGGAAGAGGTGAGTGTTTAATGTTGCTCGTGATTAAATATATGAGTAAAATTTTAATATGGTAAAATGAGCGATCGTGTAGTCCTGTTGGCAAAGGAAGTTGACTGTAAAAAAAAAAGCACAAGTGTTCCGTTTGTCTTGCTTTGGTTGGGGGACTTTTTGGCTCTTATCATGGCTCCAATTTTGCTAGATGTGAGCTTACCGAGTTATTTTTTTTATTTAGCTGTGTGCTAAATGTTTCCTATCCTGAAGTTAAAGGGTTTATATTAAGGTAAAAGCACAAAGCAGATCTTTACCACTGAGCTACGACTGCCCTAATTCTCTTATTTGTCCCTCACTTCAGTCTATAGTCCTGGCCTACTGCGTTGACAAACATATCACCGTGTCATTTAGGAGCTAGCAGCTAGATTAATACAGGAAATGGTCCTTTGGGTAGCTCATTCACATTACAGTATATGCTCTCTTCAAATCAGGATTGATCCTCAGCTTCACTAAATTTGGACGTTTCCTCACAGTATTTTCTTACAGAAAGCCTATTAGTGGCTGATATAACCTCGGACACTGGTTCAGATTTGAATTTTTGGTGTCTAACGCCTGCTTAGGGCAACTGCATTGGTTTTATTTTGTCTCAGACCTGCTCTGGGCATGTCTTTGTCTATAAAAAGCAGTATGTGTGCAGACATCTTGAAGTAGATGTGTGTGCAAAAACCCCCCCAAAAGAAAACCCACTCCCCTGACCACTCCCAAAAGAAATCTGACCAATCACGTACACTTCTGCGTCCAGTTTGGCCAATCCCACCCTCCGCTGTGGTTATTTTTGTTTCCATCTGCCTGGAGTATTTTTAATGAACTTCAAACAAATATAACCAGGGTAGGATAAAGCTTTTGCCGTACGTCACACTAAGCAACTTTGATTCCAGTGCTCTCAACATGCTCGACATGGCCTTTTATTTATCCCAGGAGCCTCATATCTGTCCACCAGCGTTAGAGTAAACACCGGCTGCTCCTGAGAGTTTTTATTGGGTCCTGATGTCTCCCATTTCACATGCACACGTCTGTGGATCAGAAAAATCCCATCAGATTCCAACTCTCACTAAAGTCTCACCACTAGAGGTCAGGACTCAACCACAGAAATGCCATGCTGAGTAAAGAAACAGCTGAGATTCATTTAACATCACATCCTGTTCTCTGGATTGATGCATGAATCAACACTTAACCTTGTGATCTAATGACAGAGCTACTGTGCTTGATTTATGGCGAGTGGCCTAGTTAAATGCTTTACTACTACCGCCTATAAAATCCGAAGAAAGCGGCGACATGGTGATAGAAGTGTCATGAGCCTTGACATTTCATTTAAATGAGGACTCGTGTGGAGTTAAACTGACTGCAGCATGTTGCGGTGTGTTGAAGGCAAGCCTCTTACTGTGCTGGGGAGATTACAAAGGGAATGGAAGACAAAAGTAATTACAGATGATGTAAATACAGCTGGAAAAGTACCTTAAAATGAGAAATGTACTCCGACGACATTACAGCTACCTTTCATGTAAAGTAATCCTGTACCAGCTTCGTTAGGTTTTATAATAAAAGCACTAAAAGTGGAGAGCAGAAACCCATGAAGTGATATTTTTCCAATCTTCACCACTCTGCGTCTTCAACACCGTTTATATCCAGGAAGTCCCAAAAGTCTGGATCCATGGGTATTTTTCCTTATATGAAATTTAACGTTATCTTTTTATTTCAGATCCAAGAGGGCTTCGAAACTAACAGGAGAAGCTCACATTCAGCATAAACACAACTGTCGCAAAGTTCAAGGCTTTTTGAATCAATTTGAGCATTTCTTGTACTATTTGTGGACTTTTGGGGCACCGTGTATATTGCCTTATATTTCTACCACCTGTGTAGTTTTGTTTTTTAGCTTTAAGAAGAAAACAACACACAAATCACTCCTTGTTTTGTTGCAGAGTCAGTAAACTGAGCACAATTCCTCCGTACAGTAGCCTGCATGCTGTTTACAGGGGCTGTCCATGGGAACTATTTCGAACTGGGCTGGCTCACCTGACTCTCATCCAGCTGGCTGTGGGTCACACTGACAGAGGCGGTATCCTCACTACCCTCCTTTTCCCCCTCACTGCTCTCTGGTGACACCTCAAGAGCTACCACGGTGGTTGTTGTCTCTGGAAAGCAGAAGCACCGTCATGTGATGAGCTGCAACAGATGCAGCCAGCCATGTTACCTCGTTTGGAAAAGTAGCTGACCTTCTGAATCCTGGACCAGCTCCTGTTCTGCCTCAGGGGTCGGTTCTTCAGGTTTCTCAGGGCTGTTTTCTTGATCTGGTTCTGGATTTGGGGGCTCTGGTTCTGCAGTGTTCTCCTCTTTGCTGGTGGGAGCCTGTGCTATGGGAACCTGCAGCTCTTCCTTGGACGCCTGATTGAACTGCTCCTCCCATTCCCTCAGCTGCTGCTGGAACCAACGGTTGTCCTCACGGACGTAGCGCTTCAGAATGGGAGGAAGGGAGTCCATGCCTTGCAGCACCTGTCCTGTCTCATTGTCTGTGTCCTCTGCAATTAACACAATTGAAAGAGTTGTGAAACAACCAGGAGATCATGACAGACGCATGCGCTGAGAGGTGAAACACATGTGAAAGACAAATCCAACAAATTAAGTTGTACAATGCAACCATTTCAAATAGCTTAAATTCCACCAAGAGCGTAAACATGGCATAGTATACAGTACATAGGAACTGTTGAGTGCAACCTTACTAACAGGGGGTGCACAGGCCAAGTGCTGCCCCTTACAGTGTTTCAAGCAATCCACTATCCTGTTACTAATTACTATAATAAAAATAGCAGACTATTAATAACAGCAGTGCTATTTCTCTCCTACTTTGCTATGCAAAGGTGAAAATATAGTTTAACTCATGTAAGAAGTTGATTTTTAAAACAATTTTTATGCTTCTTCTTTTTTTTTTTTTAACACTCAAGTTATTTTTATTTACA
Source organism: Chrysichthys thysi (assembly GCA_030068315.1). NCBI lineage: Eukaryota > Metazoa > Chordata > Actinopteri > Siluriformes > Claroteidae > Chrysichthys > Chrysichthys thysi. The sequence continues at coordinate 8,293,860 of JAQLOM010000011.1, read as the reverse complement.
GGATATTCATACTACAGATTCTAAGAGGTTATTTTTTCTTAATAAAGCGAATTATCCATGTATACATGCAAGTTCCCAGAAATTTCTTTCTATCAAATATAAATGAGTGCAAGGGAGAATCAAAGCGTTTATGAGCCAAAGTTAATTTTTAAGCGCAAAAGACAGAGCATGGAGTGGAGTCATCCTTCTTCTCCGGCGAGGAAGAAAGTCAAAAGTCAGCCCTTCCCACAAGAAAATCCTGTTAATGTTCTTTTGGGACATGAACGTTCCTATTCTGGTGCATTTCCAAGCATATGGGCAAACAGTGAACAGTGCAAATTACTGTGCATTGTGGCGAAATGAACTCACACCTGCAATGCGCATCAAAAGAAGAGCAAAACAGTCTTTCTGCACCGTGACAATGCACATCCTCATACAGCAGCAGTGATAGTAGAGACAGTGTGGCGGCTCGGGTTGGAACACCTTCCACGTCCTGCTTACAGCCCGGATCTGGTGCTGTACAATTATTACACTTTCGGACCACTGAAGGAGGCGCTGCACGGTTGCAGATTCACCTCTGATGATGAAGTAAAGGAGGTGGTGCTCACCTGGCTTCGAGGGCAGGTGAAATACTTCTTCTCTGCAGGAATGCAGAAACTAGTTGTACGTTACAACAAATGCATCTTGCATGGGGACTGTGTGGAAAGTTGAGTAGTTTAATTTTTCGCAGTTACTGCGAAATAAAGCCATTAAATGTATTTTTGCCTTTACTTTTAGATTCTACCTTGTACTAAACTGATCCAAAACTAAACCAAATCCACTTTATTAGGATCACTTCTACACCTACTTATTCATGCAATTATCCTATCAGCCAATGAAATGGCAGCAGAACAGTGCATAATATAACACAGATAAAGGGCAAGAGCTTCAGGTCATGTACAAATTAAACAGTGGAATGGGGGGAAATGTGATTTCAGTGACTCTGAGAGTGGAGTGGTTGTTGGTGCCAAATGGGATGGTCTGATGAGAGGTCAGAGGAGAATGGCAAGTTTGTTTCAAGCTGACAGGAAGGCTACGGTGACACAAATAACCATTCTTTACAACTGTGGGTGTAACACACAACATGTCAAACCTTGAGGTGGATGAGCTACAAGAACAGAAAACAACATCAGGTTCCACTCCTGTCAGCCAAGGAGAGGAATCTGAGGCTACAATGGGCACAGGAGCTCTGAAAATGGGCAGTCGAAGAATGGAAAACAGTTCATCCTTCAACTGCATGGTTTTGGTGGGTCCAAAGCTGCTTTTGTTTGTCATTCTTAAATGAACATTGTAATCCACTATTAAAATAAAGTCCTCCTGGAAAATGATACGATTAAATGCACCTTAACTGACTCATGTTTTGACATGCATGGTAATAATTCTCTGCAAAAACAAACAGCTGCCAAAAAATATGTCTGAAGTACAGTGGTACCTTGACATGCGACATTAATTCATTCCTGGAGCAAGGTTGTATGGCAAAAGTGTCGTAAGACAAATCGAATTTCCCCATTAAAATGAATGGAATTACTAATAATTCGTCCCAAACCCCCAACAAAACACACCGATTTCTTTTGTTACGTGTTTTTAAATAAGAGAAATGTATAATATAAATAACAAATAATGTATAAAACAATAATAAAACATAATAAAAGTGAATGTAAAGAAATAAACTGGTTTTATTAAGTGTCCTTTACCTTGAGGATCACAAGAAGCGATGATGGAGGCGGAGCGGTGAGGTGTAGGGCGGACGTTGGTGGTGGGAGGAGGAAGTGATTGTTGGAGGTTTGTTTACATGATGTACGTCGCCCTCTATCGCCACCTGAACACTTGCTATACGCTTACAGAACATCACTAAATTTATTCTACACTTTATGTAGCGCTAAACCTATGCTACACTTTAGCGCTAAACTTAACTTAATGGGAGAATTACTCCGTCCGTACTCCTTGCACAAGTCCGTGACGCGCACACCTTGAGTGTGTTTTTCAACGATTTCCCGCTTTATATCTAAGGTAAGTGGCCTCTTCTTCTTCTCAGCCCCAGCCTTGCTCCTCACTTTCTTAGGACCCATGATGAAAATACAGGGTACAGGACAAATAAAGTTTCAAAACGGCACAAAGAACACAAAACAAAGCAAGAAATGCTGCGGTGAGGCTTACTCAGCGAGCTTGACACGTGATCTGTAGGTCGCATTGGGGCAGACTGGGACATGGGAACGCGTGATGTGGTGGGCCACACGAAACGTGACGAAATCACCAATGTTGTATCCCAAAAAACTGTTGTATCCCAAAGCAAAAAATAGTCTGACATCAACCTCGTATCTCAGACATGTCGTAAACTGGGTGGGTCGTAAGTCAAGGTACCACTGTATATGCATGTAGACACAGGTGAAGTAGACTAACTGTGCCCTCTTCTATTGCACCTCCAACAGTAATAATAAGTAAGTACCTGCTATAAGGTGCGGCAGCCTGTCGTTAATATACATGAGACAGTAAGCACTGGCATTGGTCATTCCTCCATAAGAGTCTCGCACCAGCTCCTCCCACGACGACTCAGTCACCATCACATCATTGTACTTGAGCCAGCGTTTATCTGAGTGATCGTAAATGTAGGCCCAGTAATGGCCAGCAGAAGCCTGTCCCTCGTGGACAAGAACTGCATGCAGCCTGTACGGCACCTGGAGACATGGAGAGAAATATTCCTGTCTCAGTGCGGATAGCAGCACCTTACACTCAAGAGCCACTCGTACTAGTACCACACTGCAAAAAATGATATTTTAGTAAGAGAAAATAGCTTTAATATGGGTGAATTGATCTAATATTTCTTAGAATGTTCGGAGATTATTCTTAGTCAAATCTAAGATTATTCAGCTTATTTTATGCATCTATTTTACTGCATCATCTAATTCTATTGACATTTTATTAAACAAATTAATAAAAATACATCAACAGAACAAGACAAACTTAAAATTAGTCAAATCTTTCTAGAAATAGGTTTAATAATCTCCTATTTGGTTTCCTGCACTCGTGAAATAGGAAACGGTAGATAAATGTAACTATATTCGAAATAATTTCACTTGCCAAGACGTTATTCTTGCAGTGCAGATTGCTCTTAGGTTTTTGTCACCTTCAATTAAAGATTAAAGAATCGCAGCTGCTTTATTCAACCACTGAACTCTATTAAGTACAACGTAGCGAGTATATTGTTCGTTTGAGCAGGTGTGAGCTAAAATTGCTCTTATTGTGGTATTTGTGTGTGTAGAATGGAATGTGCCTGCACTGACCAGGGCGGAGATTAAAAGAAAAAAAAAAATCTGTCTGTTCAAAACTGTGCTAAGGAGACCCTCTCTTAGAGTTAATGCAGGTCCAATTTGACAATGTAAAGTAACAGTGTAAATTGATTTCAATGCAAACAGGCGGCTTGATTCAAAAACACTGCTGTAGCAAATGAGTCGGATTTAATACCTGACTCAACACGTTTATTTCCATCAGAAAGATGAGGAATCAGCCAACATAAATATGTGGCATTCTGGGAAACCCATTTGATGTCACTGTACATCTGATAAACGAACTCAAAATTGGGGTTTTGTACCTATAACATACAAGGACACATCAACTTTAAGCAAACGTAAATATATGTCCCCAAATCAACGTAGAAAAGTTTTTTTTCTTAACTTTTGAAACTTGCTCAGCTGTCCAGACAGAACATGTTATATTGCTAAAGAACCATTTTTACAAAGCTGATGAGGTATAAAATGAGACATAGTTTGCATGGTCATTTTTTTTTTAAATTGAATCTTCAATTAAATTCAGATCAAATTAATAACTTGCAGTCAGTGTGATGGTGTCCATCAGTGGCCTGGAATCTTTTGTCCCTAACCCTTTCCATGCTAACCAGATCGTAAAACATTTAAAAGGTCTTTCAGACTATTTCCAAAAATATCAGTGTGAAATCTAGAAGTAAATTCTAATCTCATGTCATCATGAAAATATTGCAACTCCGACTCATTGATGCATGCAAGTTCAGAAAACAAATTAAAGGAGCTGATTTGATTAGATATCATGGCAGGATGCCGGTCGGATATTCGCACGTTTGCATGATTTATGATTCATGCCACCCCCCCCCTTTTTTTTTTTTACAATTACACTACGCTCTTCCAACTTCTAACCCAAGCCAAATAAAATACTGAGACTCTTTTTTTTTTTTTAAATCTTAGACTTAATTGTTCATTGAGTTCTTTGTTTTTTTATTTCATTTCAAATTTCTGGTATGATTATCGCCTTTGCACTCACGCTCACTCAACTTTTAAAACCGTACAGCATTTTGGTCACAGACTGAAAATAATGGCGTAGTGAAAAGAACTGAAAGCCTGTAGAGCCAAGGGCTGTTTTGGAATATAGACTTTACCTGACACAGACTGTTATCTGAGTACATCCCCTCCAGAGCCTGGCTGACCTTGTCAATGCTGGCCTTGAGCTCTGAACACAAGGAGAGAGCAGCAATCAATAGGGTGCACCCGAGGCCAGGCTCCTGATACACTCAAACACATTAGGATATCTGCTGGAAAATAAGGCTGTGCTCTAATACAATACGGTAAAGGGCACAACATGCGGCCTCATGAACAACAGTCGATACTGTGGAGCTGAAAGGAACAAAACAGCTTCTCCAACACTGGTGGAGAACAATAATTGCTTTTTTCCCCCGGTTTTCTTGTAAAGGAAGAGGTCTAGGTAATACTTCACAGCGAGAGAGAAAAATGCCATAAGTGTCTGAGGGGACAAGGGGAGGACGCACCGTTCATGTTGTTCTCGGCCTCAGTTCTCCAGCGCTGCAGGCAGCCCCTGACAAAGCACAGCTCCTCCTCGCTCACGCTGCCGGGTGTCGGGTGCTGAGGCCAGTCAGCGGGGGGTCTGCACTGGGTAAAGGGCTTGTGGATAAGCGTCCTCTGGGTTGAGTTCTGTGTGCAGCTTGAACCATCTGATGAGCCGGCATCATCTGCTTCTGTTTGGCTACAAGGGTGCAGTGCACACAGTTCACTCATTCGGTTATTTCTTCATGTTTTTCGCATTATGGTGCTACCACATAGCACAAAAAACCCCATGTGAAGCTGCATTTCACCATGCTATGGTGTATCATGGTGTATCATGTGAATATGTGGGGACAGATGAAGAATAAATACAAATTTCAGGTGAGAAAAAAAAAACATAATTGAAAAGCAAGTGAAAATATCACGGGTTGGAAATCCACATTCGGAAATTTCACATCAATCATAGGATCATTCCCATGAGAAGCATTTTAACCCATTAGCTTCCGTGGTCCCCATTTGGGGATTATATAATGAATGGCATAAAAAATAGATGGCATGTGCCATGATCCCCATTTGGGACTTTGACTACAAATTGAAATTTCAGAAATATTAACAGTCATGTTTCTTGAAAGTAGATGTTTTTGTTACTATTTGGATGTAAATTAATAGAAACACTTGAAAATTTTCGGAAGAAAATTTTGGCAGTTAATGGGTTAAAGCAATATGTAAGATGTTATCATCAGCACAGGAATGTAAAGACATTTTTTAAAAATATATAAATCTGTTTTTTTTTAAGCCCTGCTTTACTGAGATATGATATGATGCATGGTAATTTGCATGTGTAAGGAGACACACCGCACATTCAAAACCCGTGTGGCTTCTGGGCGATCTCCAAATAATAATCTTTTAAATGATTAAATACGCACAGAGTCAACAGAGAAACCCTGAATAAATGCAGTTTTTAGAATGTGCTGCTGCTTCTCCGTAACACGGCTAAAGCAAAGACATTAGTGTGTTCTGTTTATAAGGTAGGTGTGAATGAAATCCCTTTTCGCAGGCACTATTCAATTGCTGCTGGCTTCAAAGTAGTAGTGAACATCTAATTATCTCATAAACACCTGCATTCTCCATGAGCAGCATGATCTGAGGTGTTATTTCTTGTATACTACAGCAATTCAACGACAGTTACAATTTGTGTTGATTATACAATGCCTCGTCAGAGTTTTTACGGTCGCAGGGCATAGACCTCAATCTTGAAGACTTTCATTTGAAGGAAAACTTAAAGCTCCCGCTTGAACCCTGACTGACGCTGGACACGCCTTTCAACAATGTCAAATATCCCCTTACGGAAAGCTTCACCGTACACTTATTACTAGCCTATGTTTTTCTTTGTACATATTTTTCTGTGGCATAGCTGCCAATCAAATCTCTGCAGATGAATTCTTAGCACAGAAATAAAAACTTAGTAGAAGAAGAGCATTAATATCAATCTGTGATTGGCCTTGTGGTGAGGTCTGAGCTGCTGTTACAGAAAATGAATCAATACCTCCTGACCAATAAGAGTCCAAATTCAAGAGAATTCAAGAGCACTGCGGAATAAATAAACCATAAATGCAGTAGCTACATCCATCCATCCATCCATCCATCAATTATCTATCTATATCCCTTATTTGCTTATAAGTTAAGAGTTGTAGGGATGCTGGAGCCAATCCCAGCTGAGACTGAGCGACAGGCGGGGTATGTTCTGGGCAGGTCGCCAGTCTACCACAGGACTAACACATAGACGAACATCCATTCACACCCACAGGCAATTTGGAGTAACCAGTTGGCCCAATCTGCATGTCTTTGAGCTGTGGGAGGAAACCCGCATGCATCTGCACCGAAAGGCCCCAGTCGGCCTGCAGGTTCGAAACCAGAACCTATTTGTTTTGACACAACAGTGCTAACCACTGCACCATCATGCCACCCCAGCAGAGACTTAAAAAAAAATATATAAACGTATTATTCTTAATATTATCTGTCATTATCGTGCTGGTGCTTACTTGGTGTGCTCTGAGCTGGGATCTGTGTGTGCAGGAGTGCTGGCAGGTCCGGCTGAAGTGGGAGACGTGCTTGTGTTTGTCTGCTTTGAGGTGGCGAATTCTAAAACGTACTGCAACATGTCTGCCAGCGGGTACTTGTTCGGCCCTGAACCATAGTTTTTATAGCTTGAAAACAAAGAGCAATCTAATAAAGCAATGCTGCAGACTGTACAACATTTAAAAAAAAAGAAAAAAGCTATCTGATATTATAGCAAGGACAAATTGTGTCAGTTATTCCTGACCTTTCAAGTTTCTGCTGAAGAAGTGTTAACTGGTCCTTGAGCCTCTTTACCTCTCCTCTTCTTCCATGTGTCTGTTCAACATTTCTGTGCAGGTATCTGTGCAGGGAATAAAGAAAACAGCCACAGTGAGTGAAAAGCTGTATTAAAAGTGATATTTTCCAATTGGAAGTTAAGCTAGATGTTGCTATCTATTCAGTAAAACTAATATTACCGTAATAATTTGTAAACTAACATTACAGAAAACAGCCGTCAGTGAAGTATGTCAGCTAAACATAAATGGTTAGCTAGCTAATAGTAACACTGAATATGGGACTACTGTACTATAAAACTAGTTTATTGTGTTAAAATGAGCGGTTGCTATTAGCTCAAATGATTTAAGGAACCGATAACTGTCACACAGTATCAGAAACAAGACAGAAAATCTGAAAACCCCTCTACAGTTTTTTCAAAGCAAGTGAATTATCATGATTGGGAACATTAGCTTCAGTGTTTTACCTTAAATACCAAACTTAAGAAACCAAACATCTCTTAGCTGCTTATATTTGGCACAAAATGAGAATTGTGTGCATTTCTGACCATTTCTTTAATAAAAATATGTAAACATAATACAAAAACCGTAAATGTAAAGTAGCTGTGGCTAAAGCAGAATGATCGTCTTCAATAAGTTCTCACCTGTCCATGTAGATAATCTGGGGGAACTCAAGCTTTTTGTGTATTTTTTCTGGCCGTCCTAAAGACTGATTGAACTCAAATCTGGAGAGCTCGAAGGTCAACACTGGTGGCAGCTTCGAGAACCATCGCTGAAAAACAAAATTGTTTCATACTTGAGACACTACTCATACAAGCCCGTTTCCAAAAAAGCTGGTGTAAAATGTAAATAAAGACAAAATATGAGGATTAGCAAATCATGCAAACCCATATTTAGTTGAAAATCAAACAAAGACAACATATCAAATGTTAAAACTGACAAATATTATTCTTTTTTAAAAATGTATCCTCATTTTGAATTTATTCGGCAACATGTTTCAGAAAAGATGGCCAGAGGGAGGTTTACCACTGTGTTGCATCACCTTTTAAAAACAACCCTCTGTAAATCTTTGGGAAGTGAAGAGAACAGTTGCTGGAGTTCTGAAAGTAAAATGTTGTCCCATTCTTTCCTGATATATGATTTCAGCTGCTCAACAGTTCAGGATCTCCTTTGTTGTATTTATCGCTTCATGACGCATCAAATGTTTTGCATGGGTGATAGGTCTGGACTTCTGGTAAGCCATTTTAGTCCATGAAATCTTGTACTAAAGAGCCATGCTGATGTAATAAGTGCAGTTTGGAGTTGTCTTTCTGAAATAAGGCCTTCCCTGAGAACATATGAACATCAGAATGGCATCCTGTCGTGATATCTAATCAAATCAGCTCCTTTAATTTGTTTTATGAACTTGCATGCACCAATAATTCTGCATTACAGCATTTTCATGATGCCATGAGACTAGAATTTGTTTATAGATTTCGTCCTGATATTTTTGGAAATAGTCAGCAGACAGAAAAACTTCCCTGATGTCTGGATAGCAGAAAACGTTTCTCAAAAACCTGCTCAGCATTAATGGCACCTTCCCAGATGTTCAAGCTATCCATGCCATGTGCACTAATGCAATCCCATACCATCATGGATGCTGGGTTTTGAACTGTGCACTGATAACAATCTGGGTGATCTCTCTCCTCTTTAGCCTAGAGGATGTCACATTCATGATATCCAAATAAAATTTAAAGTTTTGATTTTTTCAGACCACAGAGCTCAGAGAAAGCAGCAGTGTTTCTTGATCATGGTTACATGTTGTTTCTGCTTTGCATGCTCAACATGCATTTGTGGATGCAATGACAAATGGTGTGCACAGACGTTGATTTATAGAAAGTGTTCTTGAGCCCACGCAGTGATTTCCACTACAGAATTGTGTCTATTTTTTAATGTAGTGCCACCTGAGGTCGTGAAGTTCACATCCATCCAATACTGGTTTTCGGCCTTGTCCCTTGCCTACAGATATTTCTCTCGATTCTCTGAATCCCTTAATGATATTATGCACTACAGATGATAAAATGGCCAAATTCTTTGCAATGTTATGTTATTACTGCATTATATTATTCTTAAATTGTTGTATTATTTGGCCACACAGTCTTTCACAGAGTCCTGACAGATGTTCCCCATCTTTACTGGTGAGCGATTCCACCACAGCATTTTTTAAAAATATGTTGCTGGCATCAAATTCAAAATGAGCATTTTTCCCCATAAAACAATAACATTTTGCAGTTTCAACATCCGATATGTCGCCTTTGTTCTATTTTCAATTAAATATAGATTTACAGGATTTACAAATCACCACGTTCTGTTTCTATTTACATTTTATACAGTGTCCCAACTTTTTTGGAAAGGGGGTTGTACTGGCATTTTTGCTCATAATAGCATCAAATCGCATAAAGAACATGTATTCAAGCCCATATCCCTGACCTCCTGTCCAGACAACACAGTTTGATCACAGTGTAGTGATTCGATCTCTGCTGCCACCATGGCACCCTCCAGGCACTCGTCCAAATTGTTGAACCCATTCACCTGCAGAGGGTACTGTCCGAACTGCTCAATGGTAGAGAGGATCTTACCTGCATTCATCAAAATATAGGATTTCAGTAAACCATCTAGCCACCATATCCTCCTCAATAACGAAATAACATTTTTCACCAACCCTCATGAACTCTCTGAGCTACAAATGTCCCGTAGAAAAGCTGAACCATTGGGTTGTCCTGTTTATCTTCCGGATTACTGGGGAATCAGAAAGTCCATATATCAGTGCACTCATTTCAAATTCAATGAATAAAAATAAGTCAGGCTCCATTTTCCATTTCCAAAAGCGTACCTGCCATTAGCTGCCAGCTGGAACGCGTCCTCGAGCCAGTCGAGCAGCTTATGTGTGAACTCACTCACATCCTAAAACAGGCACGCATGTTACCTCTCTCACCCAGCCTCTACCATATTAGTGCATACTTTAACCATCCACTACACACATATAGCACATAAAGGTGACAAATTAAAGGAAAAATCAACACAACTCTACAATCCACCAGAACCAATTTCAGTGAACCTCAGCAAGTCTCTGGAACTATACTAGACCGACGAACACTATTCTCGCAAAAGATATTTCCCCAAGTAGTGCTTTGATGCTACGCATCACGCCACTCCAAAATCACCCATAAGGCGTTCAACTGGCTGACATCTGGTGACTTAGAAGGCCAGAGACAATAATTGACATCATTTTCATCCTAAACAAACCATTCAGTGCCATGAGAATAGGGGCGGGGTCATCCTGAATGAGGCCACGCCCATCATGATAGAACTATTTCATTATATGAAAGGTGATCAGTTATAAGAACTTTGCACTGATTTGCAGTGACTCTTTAAAAAGTGGAGACCCAAACAATAGTACCAAAATAAATAATTCCCCACCTTCAGCATAACAGAACAACTGGTTCTTCCTTTAATTTGCCAGCTATCTGTTCATCATGACCTGCTTCATCATTTTGTCACCTAGACGCAAAATTTTACCTCGAACAACTTAGGTGGTCCTAAGTGTGGTCCAAGATTTAAGACTTTGAACCACTTTTATATCATGAACCGATGAACACACTATGATATACACTCTCTCAATAAGTACCTGATTAAACACGTAGATAAATCGGGAGAGAGCAGATTTAGGACAGGTTTGTTCCAAGGCTCCTTTTTTTTATGTATAATAATCAATTGTGCCTCATTTACTAAACCAGGGTTAGTGTACCTGCTGTGCCTCGCTGGTCCTAAACGCATCCCTGAGCAGCTCCACAGCTGCAGAGGGGTCCACAAACCTGCGAGTAGATCCCACCATCAGGGCAAAGAGGCATCGCAGCTCCTGCATGAATGCTATGTTTCTCTTCTCCTACATATAAAGATGCAACCATATAGGGGGCGTTACATATACAGTCAGAGTACTTCTCACTAAGACAACAAACAAACAATTCCAGCAAATATATAATCTCGCTAAATCACGCTCTTTATTGAAAGGCACTCCCAGAAGCACTTTTCTATCCCAGAAGGGATCTAAAGATCTGAGCGTGTTAGAATGTTTGTCAGAATATGAGCCAGATCCTCGCAGGCGGCTGATTACTCACAGAGTGGCTCTTGCATTTCTCCAGCACGCGCTCAGACAGGCAGTAATTGAGCACCAGTCTGCGAAACACCGGCAGATGGAACAGAGACTGAAAACAACAAGAGCGAGAAAATTTCGCGTGACTCATGCGTATCATCATTTGCTTTCATTTCATTTTCATTTACCACAAGGCATATTCGTCAATAGAGCGTAATGGCTGGGGTGGATTTTGGGATGTAAAACACTCCGAAGTGGGTAATTACTGGGGTCAGAGCCGAGGTTAACATCAATGCTTTTTGTCACACAACAAAATGACTGGGGGCGGATGAGCTGTCAAGTACTGGAGCGGAGCTCATTAATAGTCGAATAGTGCACACATCTGCACCAATTAACCTATGCCAAGTTGGAAAGCTGTCACTTTATTTCTAGCAAATGTGGAAAAATTCAATAAAAATAAAATACAGTTCTGCAGATCTCGCCAAACGGCTTGCGTTTTCCAGGAATGAGTTCCAATTAATGCAAGACAGCTAATAATACACATGAAATTCATACAAAGAAATAAAGAATACTGGCAGCAACTAGCAACTTATACTTACTTACAATGCAGGCATGTTACTGAATGGTGTTTCCCAACCCACTGTAGGCTACAAGCCCTTGGGTGAAAAATCCACACTCCAGATTTTTGCTACAGAAGTACACATGTGAACTACCAGCATTTTGTAATTTGCCTAATCTTGTCATTTCAAACTTATTTATACCCAACGTAGCCTTCAGAGTTCAGAGAGGCGCATATCCTGCTGCACTATTTAATTAGCTCTGCAGTCTATCAATATCAATAAAGACTTGAATTTCAACACAGACATTTGAGAAGCCTGGCTAAATTCACTCTGGAATGGTTGTAATAAAATTAGAGCGCCGAGATGCTTGGGCATCAGAGAGAAAGAGAAGCTCATCTTTTCAAGCCTCCTGTCATTAGCAACGGTGGTAATTTCATTTGCGCAGTATGGCTAGATTACAAGATAACAGGTGAGATAAGGGCGCTGAAGTGTTTTCGTTCGGGGTAGGACACGATGTACACCCATTTCAGCCGTCGTCACGGGAAGGCGTCAGATTCCTGAAAGTTCTGGATGAGGTTTTGTATGCAAAATGCATTTCAAATGAATTCACAAGGTGGAAATGTTGAGTTTCCTTTCGATTATGGCTTCAGAATAAGTTTACAAGTAAAAACCATACCAATTGTTAATTGTCAACACTGCCTCACGCTTGGGGCGGCACGGTGGCTGAGTGGTTAGCACTGTGCACATGTTTGTGTGGGTTTCCTCCGGGTACTCCGGTTTCCTCCCACTGCCCAAAGGCATGCACAGAGGGGATTAGGCTAACTGGCTGCTCTAAATAGCCCGTATGCGTGAATGGTTGTCTGTCTCTGCGTGTTGCCCTGCGGTTGATTGGCGACCCGCCCAGGGTGTGTCCTGCCTCTTGCCCGATGTCAGTTGGGATCGGCGCCAGCTTCCCCCCGCGACAACTGCCTCATGCTTGACTTCCTCATTATGCACTCGTACAGTGCAAAGAAAAGATCTTAGAAGCATCGTGGGTAAATTATGTTTTGAAATTTGATAGTTTTAGTGTTGTGACAGGAACTGTTAAATGTTGTTATACCACAGCGTATAATAGCATTAAAATCCACAGCGTTGCTGAGGCATTAGAGAAATAAAAAACGCTCCACCACATACTGGTATCGGAAAATAATACCTATCAGCTGGAAAGTGGTTACTTGAAAATTCTGACTCATCACACCACTTCGTCACTGATTATTCTCCATAACAGCACACCTCAGAGGGCCAGATTTATTATGGTTCGTGCCAGCACACCCTCATTTGGTGTTAAAAAATGAGTGCAGTGAAATGCACGGACAAGTTTATTTTGGGGGCTGATCTCATTGCATATGTATTTGTAATAGTTTCCATTTCAGACCACAAAATTTGGGGGAAGCGAACATATAAATGAATCATCCAACATGATTCACTGATTTTTGTGGTAGTCAATTTACTGCTAATTGCGCCAATCATTTAACCCCCAAAAAAGCATTCGGAATTTTGCCCTAGACGTGGCTGCAATGGTTGTGATTTTTGTTTGCTCAGATTAATATTTTCTCTTCAAAATAAAATTTACGTGTATAAAATCCCAATAAAGTCCCAGTGCGCATCCAGAGATGAGGCAGAAAAATATCACCATAGAGTTATTAACTGGTGATCATTTATTTGTTAAGCCAGAGGAACATGTTATCAAAACATATCGATTCCCAATGCATGCTATTCTGTACCGGTTTGTGATCCTATCTCATTTGTACTGATCTTGGTACACTGCATTGGTCAATATGAATCAAGTCAAATGAACTTACTGTGTCTGTGTTCATTAATTTGTGCATTGTTTATAGATCACCTGCAGTCGCACTTGGGAAACACACAACATGGCGGTCATTTATTAGTTTTTTTAATTATTGCTGCCTCACACTAATTTGCCCTGCTAAGTAATTGTGGCCTTATGCGTTTTATTCATAATGGCATTCATGTTTGTCATTTATGTCATTTTTGTAAAAGTTTTATTCATTTACTTATTCATTAACTTAATACATCAACAACCACAAATGTCTCCTTTTGAATCTGCTCGCCAAAGTGGAATCTGAAAGCAGCGTTTCAATTTCCACGCTGGCGGACTTAGAAGAATTTCACTGCAAAATTCTCCTAATCCAAAACATCGCAGGTTAGACAGCAGGCTACCTGAATGACAGCGCTGAACCAGCAGGTATTTCCCACATTGCGGATGCCCACAGGCCAAGCCTCCTGCCTGATCCAGTCTGCAGGACTGCACATCTCTCCCGACGCCTCGTTCTTCTTCTTCTTCACATGGACTGCACTTTCCTCAGCACTGGCCTCCAGAGCCCTGTGCAAATTGACATTTTTTATGGAGTATGTTTTTCAGTGATAGTTCTTTATTTTTATTTGAGGCTTTCAGGAGATGTAAGATACCTGCGAAGCTCTCTCTCCTCTGCCTCGGCCTGCTGAGACCCCTGAAGACTTAGCTCGATGGCAGCCTGCAGTTCATCGTTAGCTGTGTATGCAAACATGAGTTACACCACAGCGTTAGAAATTACTTGCATTTAAAATCCTTATAACCTCCGGCTGCCTGTCCATATTAAGAAAGGCTGATCGATAGGATTTTAGTCTTAAGAGTTTACCACCCTGATTCCAAAAAAAACGTTGGGACCCAGTGTAAAACAGAAACACAATGCAATGTTTTGCAGATCCTTTCCAAATGGTATTCAGTGAACTACAACACAAAGACAGGGATGTTTTGTTCATAAGCAAGGATGGGGTGAGGTTCACCAACATACAATTTCTTAACCTTTCAGTTTCTCAACATACAAATGCAAGAAATGTAGAGATTTCACAAACTACAATCCATTATGTCACCGAAAGTTTTAGAGAGTCTGGAGAAATCTCTCCACATAAGGGGCAAAGCTGAAAACCAACACTGAATGACCGTGACCATCGAGCCCTCAGGAAGCACTGCGTTAAAAACAGACATGATTATATAAATGGCATTATTCCATGAGCTTAGAAACATTTCTGAAAACTGATGTAGGTAAACACAGTTCAAAAGCACTGAAACACTGAATACAACAGAAATACTGCCAACGTCTCTGGACCTGAGCTCATCTGAGATGGACTGACATGAAGGTGAAAGTATGCTGTAGTCTGACAAATTTCAAATTCCAAATTGTTTTTGCAAGGTTTGGCCGTGGTGTGCTCTGCGCTAAAGAGGAAAAGAAATATCCACATTGTTCTCAGCGCAAAGTTGATAAGCCAGTATCTGTGATGGTATGGAGGTGCATTAGTGCCCATGGCATAGGTAACTTGCACATCTAACTTGCACTATTAATGTTGAAAGGTTCATACAGGTTGTTGAGCAACATATTCTGCCTAATTCCGGCAAGACAATGTCAAGCTGTCTTAGCCTCCCTGTAGTCCAGACCTGTGTGTGGACCATTAAGAAGTGGAGATATATGGAGTGGTATATAGTGGAGATCAAGCTTAGAGAACATGATAGCTCAGTGATTAAGATGTTGGACTACTGATTGGAAGGTCGTGAGTTCAAATCCCAGCACTGCCAAGCTGCCACTGCTTGGCCCTTGAGCGAGGCCCTTAACCCTTGACTGCTCAGTTGTATAAATAAGATAGATGTAAGTCGCTCTGGATGAGAGCGTCTGCCAAATGACACTAATGTAACCTAATGTACAATGTATCTAAACCCAGTAGAAAACCTCTGGAAAATCCTTGGCGATAAAGTTATGGTTAAGAAACCCACTACAGTCACTGGACTGTGGAGGAGACTGCAATAAGAGTGGACCGACATCACACCAGATCTGTGTGAGAGAATAGTGATGTCCTGTGGCCACAGATGTGCTGAAGGCATTCAGGCCTGTACACTTCCTATTTATTTTTGACTGTTGTAACCTTCAGAAAATTTACTTGTGATCTTTCTTCATGCTCCAGTCATTGCTGTTCTCTAATTTTGATCAGAGCTCTTTTTCAAATAACTCATTTAAGTTTCTTATCCTGAGCTTCTGAATGTATGTAACTCATGACATATGGTTAAAATCCTGCTCTTTTACTCCTGTTTGGATCATTTCCACACAGGACTACAGCATGACCTTGACATTAAGGAAATTGTAGGTTGTTCTCTAACGTTGATCCCCACTGTATATGCTCATGAATTCAGAATGAGTGTATTATTATTATTTTTTTTTTTTTACAAAAAAACCTATAAAGGTTATCATACTGAAAAGTAAATATCTTGTTCTGGGATAGTATTCATCCACTTATGTGATTCACACTGCCACTTGAAAAAACACGAAACGCAGAAGGTGCTGTCTAGAGGTTTGTTCATTCTGGGCTACTGTAGCAGCGCAACATGGCGGCTCCCTAAAGGTGGACCCGCACCGTATGTAGATATAAAAGGCACATTCTAAGCTTATGTAAACGCAAAGATTCATAGTTACAGGTAATTATACACTAGTGAAAGCATACTTATGAATACTACATTTCACTACATTCTACTAATAGATCCCGCTAAATCCTACATAGTGGACCTTTAAAGAGCATGTTGTTATTTAACAAAGTAAAATTGTTTCTTATGGTGAAGTTTTGTGTGAGGAGACATTTATTTAACATTCATGGTCAGAGTCTTCACTGTCAGTGCTTTGTAACAATTTTCTGTCAGGAAAAAGTCTTCAGAACAGAGGAGTTTGATGCTATCTTACTAAAGCTTCATGAGAGTAAAAAAGGTGAGGGAGTTTCTTCGTATAGCTGATATAAACTTAGGTGGTAACGGGATCTAATTTCTTTTGCAGGCATTCCACAACAGTAAAAGTAATCCTAAAGGGACAACGAGTATGATAAAAAAACAACAACATGGAAAATTGTAATTGATGATGAATTGCTGTAGAATATATGATATATAAAATGTGCTGTTATAGGAAAATAATCAACTTTGGGGTGTATTAAGAGATTTTTTTTATATAACACACACTGTAGTGTTTCAATCCTTACACTGAATACTATTTGCAATACACTTATAGAAAAAAGGTAACTGTGTGTATGTCTGTTGGAAATGACTTACATGTAATTATTCCTCATTTTTTAAACATTCGAATATGGAACATTTGTGTTACAGAGTTAAAGGAAACATTATTAAAAAAAGAAAAAAAAAAACATTAAAATGACAGCCCTAGTGTGCAATATAAAATAAGCAGTCTATTGGACAGTACTTATAATACAGTACATATAATCTGGGTAATATATTCTGTTATGATCTTACTGCTGCGTCGATTAGACGCTTCTCTGGGATGCTCTGCAGTAGAAGCTTCCTCAGGTCCTCGCTCCATCTCCACTGTTTGTGTGGTGAGGAGCCCGACAGCATGGCTAATGTCCCCCTGGCTTTCCTGCAGTCCAAAAAATTGAATTATTATCTCTGGTATGGTTTTCATATTTGTAAAATTTGCGAAATCAGATTTGTCCAACATGTTAATGGTATGTTTTGGTGGACTGGTGTTTAAATCTATCTGCAGAAGACATGAGGTCAATTTCATGTTGCAAACACCAGTCTGGGTTTTTAAATTCCAGGTCACATTACTGCTCATGCTTGTGCTGTTAGATCCGAGAGCAGGGGCTTGGGCTTGAACCTACATTAAGGACACGCTGAAGAACCTGGAGGTCCTGAATGCCGGTGATCTCCCTCAGCTGGTTAAGCAGCATCTGATTCTAAACATTCAAACAAGCAAATCAAGAAAAACGTAGTCATCTCATTTTTCGTTCTTTTGCAAAGTAGGGCTAGGCGATATGAGCTCATGATATCAATACTGTGATAAATTCACATTACACTGTGCTATGAGTATTAGCAGGACATCGATTACACAGAGTAAATACATCTTTACTCATTTTTGCCCAGTGAACACATCTTTACCCCAGACGCCATGATGATGAACTGGCAACTGTAAGATTAGCTATGGTTTGGCTCAAAACCAGAGAGGTGATGTGAGACTCATGAAGTGTTGTAATATGTGCACATGTGCATGGTATAGTCTATCATTCTTTATTTTAAATGAATTTTAGGGCAGCAACTACCGATTATTTTGATAGTTAGCACGGTTCTTCCAGAACCTTTCCTTAACTAGGCTTAATTAAATAGCAGTTCACTAATTCCAACATTACGGACATTTATCGGATAATCCGTCACAGCATGAGAATATTATCAAGTGCTCATGGCTATCAAATGAGCCACTCAGACTAACCCAAGGTGACAGGATTAGGTACATCGTTTACTGCTTATCACTTATTTTTTTAATCACTTCCCACACTTTTTGCAACGGTGGGTCTGTATTTCATGCCATGCTTTGAGAAAGGGAAAGACAGAATTTATTAGCACTTTTTTTTTTTTTATAGATTTTGCCGATTAATTGGTGCAGAACTTATGTATTTTAAAATTGTAATTCTGCGAAATAATTCGCGTTCTTACTAAATGTATCTGTAACTTGATTATGGCTGTTTTTCCGTAACTTTAACAGAATACCGTCACCTTTTTTTGTATCCTCATTACGCAGTGCCGCTCCATGTGTTACTGTTACTCCCCAAGCCTGATGGACAGATCATTTAACTTGAAAAGACATCTTGCAATAAGTTGCTTCTAGTCAAGAATTAGGTTTATTCCTCTCAAATTTTGTGTCTTGTCATCTTCCAGTAGGAAACGCCAAATCATCTCGACTATCTTCACGATTGCTTAGAAGTTATTTTTGCAGTGCTTTATCTATACACAGCACTCTTGTGGAACCCTTTTTCTAAGAGTGCAATGCCTTTAAGTTTACGTTTAATCTTGTTGCCGAACATCTCAATAAATGAACACTATTCAGCGATACATCTTAAACCCTTAGCTACAGTGAAACTAATAACAAAGGGATGAATTGGCAAGAATAAGCACTATCAATTTTTCGCAAAATGATACAGTGCTGTTTTTCTGGTGTGCTGCGTTTTACTGCAAAACTAACACAACTACAGCAAACCTAACACTCATGTTGCGTATCGTGCATTGTGGAAATGTCTTCAAGTATCCTGACACTGCAGAGTTGTGCAGCCAAACACTGCATGTCTAAAGATGTATGAAGAGAGCTGGCCACTCGCATAAACTACAGCTGCATCTTATAAACGACATTCTTAGGTATGATAAGCGCACATCTAATAGTAGGGACTTATTAAAGTGATAAAACCTGTGTGCCCTCTCAGGTGAAACATCCTCATTGTTAACTGCTCCTGTGGAACATTCATGCCCCATGGCATAGCTGGCATGTAAACATTAACAGGCCAGATAAGAAAAGCATGAAAGCTGAGGATCTATATAAAGCAGCTCCGGCAGCAGGTGGGAATGTCAGAATGGCGGTGATGGTGGACAGAAACACTAGCCCAGGAGCTGGAGACATATATGGAGAGCTGAAGGCCTGGAAGTCCTGGCTCATGCTCTATTTTAGGCCCTGACACAGATAGCGTCTCTGTTTATGACGCCTCTCATCCTGGCACCGATGGTTGGTTGACAAAATAATAATAATAATAATAATAATAATAATAATAATCAAGGAAAAACAGTCTTCTGTGACATTAAGTATTTAAATGTGGCCAAGAAAAGCTCATAATAAATTAGAAGGTGGGGAGGGGGGGGTCATGGTGGAAACTAATGTACTTTTCCACTTTCGTTGTTGCTGGGTGATCCTGCAAATGATAGTGAGCTGTTTTTCTTGACATCACAACTGAGTTTAGAACACAGAGGAGATTGTGATCTCTGCATTTCGCATAGGCTTTTTTATATATAATAAAACACCAAATCAAGTGTTCATGATGGTCTTCCACACACAAATCAGAAAGAATCACAGACAAATCCATAGTCAAGAGCAACATTTAAATGACAAAAGAGGAAAACAAGCAAAAAGCTGTGACGTGCATCAATATGACGTGGATAAAGTGACCGCAAGAAAAAAGCACAACTTCTCACCGCACAGTTTTCTCCATGTTCACAATCCTCTTGAACTCTCATGGCAAAACAGCTCGACTTTTAAATTCCCCCAGATTTCTTCGTCCAGACTCTGGAGTGTGACCTACTCCAAGGATCATTCCCGCTCACACACACACACACACACACACACACTGCAGGACTAACTAGAATAGCACAGGTGGTGTGCAGTAGCACAGCACTCACTGAGCACTTTATTTATGTAGTACTGTGGGGATGGATGTTTAGAAAGTGCGGCTCAGGGGATAGTGTGGAAGAATACAGTAACTAGGCCTAGTATTTACTGTATTTAATCACTCTTTAGTACTTAGCCTTTAGTGTATTCTATCTACTGGCAAACTGACATACAGTCACGTGGGGTCACGTACAGTTAAAACTCACCTGTCAGCTCATCAGCTCACCAATGGAGAAGGGATGGTACATGAAGGAGGAAAGCATAATTAATTAATTAATACTTTTTTAAGTTTATGGTTGGCTGGTTATCTACATATTTTCCCCCCACACTATATTTTAAAAGCTATATATCATACACTGAAGGTCAGAAATAGGTAACAACCTATAATTTCCTAAATGTCAAGGTCACGCTGTAGTCCTGTGTGGAAATGATCCAAACAGGAGTAAAAGAGCAGGATTTTAATCATATGTCATGAGTTATGTAAATTCAGAAGCGCAGGATAAGAAACTTGCATGAGATATTTGAAAAAGAGCTCTGATCAAAATTTTGAGAACAGCAATGACGGGAGCATGAAGAAAGATCACAACTACATTTTCTGAAGGTTACAACAGTCAAAAATTAATAGAAAGTGAACAGCTTGGTGCTTTGAATGACTTCAGCACATCGAACCCAGGACCTCCTTGCTGTGAGGCAACAGTGCTAACCACCACACCATCGTGTTGCTCACTAAGATTACACAATATATTCGTCTTCGTCTTTATTCGTCTTCTTCCGCTTAATCCCGGTCAGGGTCACGGGGGAAGCTGGCACCAATCCCAGCTGACATCGGGTGAGAGGCAGGATTCACCCTGGGAAGGTCACCAATCCACCACAGGGCAACACACAGAGACAGACAGCCATTCACACACGCATTCACACCTAGGGCCAATTTAGAGTCGCCAATTAGCCTAATCCCCTCTGTGCATGTCTTTGGACTGTGGGAGG
>JAQLOM010000011.1:8229277-8245664 GCA_030068315.1 Chrysichthys thysi | reverse complement strand
CACACACACACACACACACACACACACACACACACACACACACACACACACACACACACACACACACACACTTTCAGTATAAAAATTGTGTTGTTGGAACCTGTTGGGAGTGCATGTCATACTCATTCACCACCACTAGAGGGCTATAAAAGCCAAATATCCTGCAACTGGGCTGCTTTTGTTTTTTAAACCATTGCTTTTTTGCTTTTGAAACCATTTCAGAAAGTAGCCATGAATGAATCTCATGGGCTGAAATGCGAAACAGGACACAGTGATTAGTAGTTTTGCACTGGGCACCAACACAGAGTGCAGCCAATTAGCAAGCATATTTTATTTGAGAAAGGAAAAAACAAACAACAACAAAAAAAACCCTAAACATCTGAACGAATGGCTTCAGTAGGTTCCTTCAAGACATCACTTGTCTTCTAAATTCACTTGTCAATAGATGTCCCCAGGCTGCCAGCTGTGTCACAGAAGCCTACAGGCATGGCTAAGCTGCAAACACAATC
This sequence comes from Chrysichthys thysi, assembly GCA_030068315.1. Lineage (NCBI taxonomy): Eukaryota > Metazoa > Chordata > Actinopteri > Siluriformes > Claroteidae > Chrysichthys > Chrysichthys thysi. Next base: position 8,245,155 of record JAQLOM010000011.1, on the reverse strand, counting down.
GGAAGGATTTGGGCACGAACAGGTCCACAATTCATCGCATCATGCTCTTTTCCATTAGATCATATGTGGGTCAGAGAGCACCTAAAAGATAGGACCCCCTCAGCGGGTACACAAAGGCTATTCAGTGTCAGATTCACATTCACTCCAGACCTCCGTCTCATGGTAGGGAGGGTCACATGACTTGGCCCATGGTACGAGTTAGGATGCTTCTTAATGAAAGTGAGATTTAAAAGAAGGAGGCACCTTTAATGTGATTAGATTGATCTGACAGCAAATATATTCAGCTTTGTGTGTGTGTGTGGGGGGAGAAAGAATTCGTTTAGTAGACCTGGGCTCCCTCGCAGTCATGAGACATGCTCACTGAGCCATTTTGTATTCTTAAACAATCCATCTGTTTTTCAGAACAAAGCAGGACAGGAATGACATTACCATCGCATGCCACCCTGACATTTACATTTCACATGGCTGACTTAAGGTGTAAATTGCATTTTCAAGCCTTCCACTTGTATGACACATATACATTGTCCACACACATCCGTATTCTACTTTAATTGGATAATAAACGCACACTGGTGTGTACATAATCCGACATACAGTGCGTTACACAAACCAAATCCCACTGACAGTTTTATTATTGTACTGGATTGCAGTTATTTGCTCAGATGATTCCTCCGAGTATTTTCAGCAAAGAGCACAGAAAGCTCGCTGGCTCTGTGCGACTTTGGTTTGTATGCTCCACTCGTCTGCTTTCTGGAGAGAACGAGAGCTCTTTTGTTTGAGGCTATTTCTCTCCAAATGGTAATCAGAGCAGGCTGTAATGGCAAGTCCTGCACAGCTAATGCTACAGTACATGTGCAACTCCCCTTCAGTAAGCAAAGCACTTATCCAGGGTATCCTGTATTTTTCCACTGCAGGAAGAGACGCGAATGCTCGTGCCTAAAGGTTTTTATTCCCCTTTTCATTTTCCTGGGCATACAGCGCTGCAGGTGGTTAAAAAAAATGAGGCCTTTAACATTTCATTCAAAACCTACAAAAGCAGAAATATATCCTCAGACACTGCACACAACCCTGGTAGAAATATTCTATACTTTACTATAAGTGGAGTAGATTTAAGGGCCTGGTTAAAGGTGCCATGTGGAACATTTAAACATGTCTTCTGACCAAACAATCGTAAACAATTGCAATAATAATGAAGATAAACACCGATTTGCAATATCTTTGCATGACTGATTTACCCGATTTCTTATTTTTAAGCTCCTGATTAAGTTTTTTTCTGGCCCTGAAACTAGCCCCACCCCTTTTCATTTTCTCTAACTGGCACCTCAAACAGCATCTATCGATCTATTCATCTTGTTTTTTTCCTTTAAAGCCCTATTTATAATTGCGATTGACCTAGGAGACCAACGAGGGCTCTCACATTCAAACCGCTTCTTTAAATCAGGTTCAAGCAATCTTCCTTTCCATCATCGAAGCGGCCAGCTCAGCCTTCGTAGAGTCCAGGTCATTGTTTTTGTTTTCACATGAGCCACTGCGCTCTGACAGCATGCGACTGCTACTCTGCTAGCTCTCGTTGTGAATTCTCACCAAGCTGAGCACCTGCTGAGCCTTTAGAAGAAAACCTTCACTAATAAAAATGGTAGACACCACCGTAGAAGAAGACTGAGAGGAGTCGAGTATCAGCCTAGACATAGGAGGGACCAGTTATCATGAACTAAAAGCTTGTCTTCGAATCCTGAAGAACAACAACGGCGAGCTAAGGAAAATTCTACAGGTTGTTTTTCAAACACAGTGGGAAATCAATGGGATTGAAACTGGTGACTTGCTACTTAGCACAGAGGTTTCTGGGACAGGAGAGCTGGCCACTTTAACCTTAAACCGAACGTTAGGTGCATGTTCCTCCTGTAGAGATGGATGGAATCGATTTGGAGCATGCAAAAAAATTCACTTGAAGAGCACAGACGAGGTTTTCCAATAACAGAATTCCAGGATGAAGAACACATCATCTAAGGAAATGGTTAAACTCATCTTCTGCTGCTTAATCCTGTTCAGGGTGGGGGTGGGGTGGGGGGGGCTGGAGCCAATCAAAGCTGACTTCGGGTGAGAGGTGGGGTACACGCTGGGCAAGTCGCCAATCCACCACAGGGCAACACACAGAGACAGACAACCATTCACACTCACATTCACACCTACGGCCAGGTTAGAGTAGCCAGTTAGCCTAATCCCCTCTGTGCATGTCTTTGCACTGCGGGAGGAAACCGGAGTACCCGGAGGAAACCCACTCAGACACGGGGAGAACATGCAAACTCCACACAGCCTTTCTGCCTTTCCAGGTCGACCTGGGGATCGAACCCAGGACCTTCTTGCTGTGAGGCGACAGTGCTAACCACCGTGCCGCCCGTATAAAATAACCTATTCAATAACGTTTCATTTAATATTCCCCGCTTGAATTCCGCCTGAAAGATGATCATTACAACAAAAATGTACAGTATGTATCTAAGGGATAAAACGCAGCGAGGCATGGTGTCATCGGAAAATAATCACAGACAGAGTTACTTTAAGGAACAAAACAGCACTTTTATCCCAAACTGTTTATTTACAGCAATTTGGTCATTATTATATATTTTTTTTAATAAAAAAAAAAAAAAAAAAAAAAAAAAAAAAAAGACGCATCCTACTTTTGTCCGTTTTTAATTTCCTTTAAATGCTAAAACAAGTCCAAGGAACAAGTCCGTTTCCGTTCACTGAGAAGCTAACAGCTATAAACAGTTAGTTCCTTCAAGTTCAATGCTAATTCAGTGCTTGTTGTAATGCAAGGGTTCTTAAAGTATGGGTCATGACCCAAAAATGGGTCGCGAGGCCCTCCAGAATGGGTCACGAGGGCATGACAAAAAAAAAAAAAAAAAAGCATTTTTCTTAGAGGAAAAACATCTCCTGCCCGCAACTTTTTTATGGCAACCCCCCCGGCAAAATTTTAACAGTGCGCCTGCACCCCCCAAAGCCCCCCCCCCCCCAAATTTGAACAGCGCGCACAACCCCCCCGGTCACCAAATTTTAACAGCGCGCACCCCCCAACATTTCACCCCGGGGTGGGGGGGTTGGGGAGTGTTGGGTCGCGACATACCCACCGGACCTGAAATTGGGTCGCGCCCAAAAAAGTTTAAGAACCACTGTTGTAATGCAAGAAAGTGCAAAACACAACGTGGTCGTTGGAAGACTTAAAGTAACAACACATAACAGCTGACGGTTACAAAGCGCCGACACTGGAGACTCCTTCCAAAAATCAACATTTCTTAAGTTCTCCATATCAACAGTTGCTGTGGAGCATCCACCGAACAAGTTGTATGTTGCAGTTGATCAAAACCTTCTGACCAAATCAACAGGGCTGCAGTACGCGTGTTAGATATTAGGTTTGGATCAATATAAAAATAAAATGTTTCCATCAGGAATTTTACATTTATTTTAACCTATAGCAGAAGCTTTCCTGGTGCTTGACCCTAACGTCACGCCGCAGTTTGATCCTAAAGCGCCTCAGGTTGACCGACGTTAAACCCGCTAACGCATAATACACGGGTAAAGACATAGAAAAGCCAGACAGACTTAAGTCCACTTTTTATTTTCTTCTAACTACAGATTTGAGGAATACAACTGAACATTGTTATTGGATGAGACTCATAAATAAAAATACAAAAAACAAAACAAAACAAAAAAAAAAATCACTACAAAACCATCTACTGTTAGTATTATGTAAAAAAAAAAAAAAACCTCACTATTAAAAAGGCACACGATTTACTTAGTAACAACATTGAGAAGAAAACCTGCAGCATTAAATCTCTTTAATTTCTTTATTATTTTTTTTTTCCACACTCCATCAGAGAACACTGAAATGTTACAGAGAGATGTGTCTGATCCTACACGGAAAGAAAAACTACATCAGAAACCGATGCCGATATCCGTAGCACAATTGCCAGAAAGTGGTGCTACAAAAATAGCATGTGGCCGGAAAAAGACAAAAGGACCTTTTGCAAAGCTGAATGCAAATTAATTATTATTATTATTATTTCTTTTTTTTCGTTTTTTTTTTTTTACAATTGACAAGAAACAGAAAAAAAATAAATTGGGCACCTTCTAAGATTAGGCTAAGATTAGGTGCTGAGGTAGACGTAACTAGAACAATTCAAAATAATTATAAAAACACTATTTTTTTTTTTTTTAGTACAAAGCAACTGGACTGGCACTTGTGCTGTCACAATAAGGGAAAAAAAACAGATAAGCCGAAAACAGGATACGGTAAAGGTTGGAGATGGGAGTTAGAAAGAGCGAGAGCAAGGGAGGGAGAGAGAGAGAGAGAGAGAGAGAGAGAGAGATAGAGAGAGAGAGAAAACCGACAGACAGACAGACAGAGATAGAGAGTGAATTAGAGAGACACTTTGTTACATAGAAAAGCTCTGTTGCGCTTGGTCCGACAGGGCGATTGGTCCTCAGTGCTAATTTAAAAACAAAACAAAAAAAGAAGGTCTTGGTGCTTCCAACAATTTCATCTAGACCTCAATGGCACATGCATGGCAACACGGCATGAAATGTCTACTCTTGCTAAAACACCACACGCGAACACAGTGAGCCAAACTCCAGGGATGCCAGGATGACACCGTGTCTTTACACACGCTGATAATATGCTGATAAGTACTTGAACCAAAACAACAGTGAAGTCAAGCTGGGGCAGTAATATCCAAAAAAAAAAAAACCCCAAACCCCCCCCCAAAAAAACAGCAAAACCTCTTGCTGCTATAAACATGATTGAGGAAACAGTGCCAAACTTTTGGACTCGGGGGGCTTGGGGGGGGGGGGGAGTCTCTTGAGATAAATGCATTTTTTTTCTTTTATAAAATTTCATTCCAAAGAATGATTACCTTTATTTATTTTTGTTTCCAAAATACACCAACTATGCAGAATGGGATATTTATTCACTAATGAACTCCCAACCCCCCAAAAAAACCCAAAAAACCAGATCCTATAATGATCCAATAGCTTTTCCTCACAGGGACATTTATTTATATATATATTTATTTTTTAAACAATCCAGCAGCCACAATGTGATCACAATGGCATCCCTGGCGCTCTAGAGACACCGATTAAGTTTTTGAAAAATACAGAAACGAAGCAGATATCGATGGACAATTTGAACAATTTCATTTAGGCACAAATATTACAGAAACATCAGAATAACATCGAGGGAAGAACTACATCAATGCCAATATCTTTTAATCCTATAGAGAGAAAAGTGGCATAGAACATTAAGGTTCGATTAGTGTGTTCGACACTAATAGGCGCTCTCTCTCCCTCTCTCTCTCTCACACACACACGCACGCGCACTTGTACACTTTTACACTCATACTCCATGGGAAGTAAATAAAAGAAGGTATAGAGGACAGTGACACTAGTGTGTGGCTTAATATCTGTTACTGTTGCCCAATACGAAACTCCACCATATTATTTTATGCCTCTTACATTGAGCTACTTAGGCTTGCTTTAAATCTCACAGGGGGACAAAAGTTTCCCCCAAACTCACAGTGTTTTCCAGAATACTACAAGACACTAGACAGGAACATTACTCCTCAACCCGCCCACCCCTACAACTGCCCCACCCCTCTTTTCAGTCACTTCAAGTAACAAAAAAACCCCCAAAATATTGGCAACATTGATTGTTTGAAATCGTAATTACGATTCGTATGTAATTGATCATTGGCATCACAATACATTTCTCTCTCTCTCTTTTTTTTTTTTTGTTATACTTACAAAGCAGACATTTGTGGCTGATTTAGTCCTTCACCTACAATGTATCGACATCCAGAAAGCAACACTGAACCACAACAACGTTCACACACTTATGTCCAACATTACCAAAGAGGAGCAAGGCAATAAAGTCCAACCAGAGAAGAACAATATAAAAAAAAAGAAGAAGAAGAAGAAGAAAAAAAAAAAGAACAAACTACAAATATTTGCCCTGCTGAAACCTCAACAAATGGAAAGGGGACCAACACTCGATACAAAAATATCACAATTTTAGATATCAAATGGCCTCTGTTGGCTCTTGCTCAGGACTACACTCAAAGAAACGTTGATCGACAGGATATCAATTTTTTTTTTCTTCCTTTCCTTTCATCCACGATTACCACTTGCAGTCCCAATTGTCCAACGCACGATGCACAGCTGCATATGACCTGTTCTTAGCGGTTCAAACTTTGTGAACCATCTTTTTTTGTTTTTTGTTTTTTTCACATTACAAAACTACAATTCTATTCACATATTTTCAAGTTTAATGCTTTTTTTCCTTTTTTCTTTAAACTTTAAAGTACTACACTCCATCGAGTCCATACAAACCTCATAGATCAACTCTTACCCCAAGCTTAAGGCTTCAAAAATCTTCTCTTCTCTGCTCTTAGAAAGAAAAGGTTTGTGGTGGAAGGGGGGGGGGGGGTAGACAGGACAGGTGGGTGGTCAGAGCAAATAAACGCTTGTTTGTTTTTTCCCCCCGCTTTATCCATCATTAATAAATCTTGCCCTTTACACGTCACTTCCAAATCTCAACAGACAGAAAGCATGAGATGAAAAGTTGCAGTAATTCAAAATGTCAAACACACACACACACACACACAAAACAAATGTGCTTCTGCCAAAAAGAAAAAGAAAAAGAAACAAAAAACTTAGAGGTAGCTTACAAAAATGACCGAACCCACAAGCTCTTCAAACAAGCAGGGTTAATAATAATAATAAAAAAAAAAAAATACCAAGTTTGGTAACAATAACACAATAATAATCTCTCATCACCGTGGCACGTCATTTTTTTCACATCTCCTCTGCAAAACGTAGCAGACAGACATAACACGTGCATGTAATCAAATATACATACACACAAAAAAGAAGAAACAAAGGAGAAAAAAAATAATGAAAACACAAGCACATGAGGTCACAAAAAAATACGAGGTAAATCAAGCACAACGTGCTGACAAATCAAGGTAAAATAGGAAATACAGACATAGCGAAGGAACAATACCATACAAAGAGTTGATCTATTCTTTCATGGTAGCCCTCTGGGCTGGACAGACCAGGCAGGCCTCAAAGCTCCCGTTTGTGAAATTTGCTTTCACTCATCTCTCAGATATGTGGAGACCAGTCCTGTACATCACAGTGCCCTTTAGTGTCCAAGCCACTGGCGAAAGCAGCTTTAGTCATTATTTTGGTCTCTATATCAGAATATACACAGCTGATTAGATTTCTAGTGCGCTCCTTAATGTAATGTACTGCTGAATCCCGCTTTCGAAGCTGATTATTTTGTGTTAAACTGATTTCCTGTCATGTGCTTCATGAAAAGGAGCTAAATGAATAATAGAGGAAGCAAAAAAATAAATAAAGGGAAGGAAAGGAAAAAAAAAGAAGAAGGTCCAGTTAATGTTAAATGAAAACGTACAGCAGAAGAATGGTGTAATGTGGCACTCGATTATGTTGTATGAAAAGAAAAAAAAGAGAGAGAGAGAGAGAGAGAGATCAAACAGAATTTGTCGTCGTAATATGTGCAATGAAGCTACGAAAGGGTACGAGACAGAGATTATGTTAAGAAAACTGAAATGGCATTTATGAAGAGCTGGTTTGTATGCTGGTTAAGCCAATAAACCCTTAATGAATGTCAATCAAGCAGGAAGGCTCTACCCACCAAGGATCTGCGGTACATCAGTGATAGTCCTCTTTACGATTCCGCGCACGGTACCAATCGACAGATGACCTGCTGTACTGTAATACAGATGGAGGTAAAGGTATCTTTCCTGGCAGATGTAAGTGCTTGCGACACCTCCTACTTTGTCTGAAGTTAATGGGGGTCAGATCTTGGCTATTAACCAGGGGATAACCAAGAGTAATTATTTTAATTATTCGAATAAGGCGGCGGCGTGATTTCGAAGATTCTTGCCTGATGCGGTGGAAGAATCCTTAGTGAGTAGAACAGACTTCCTGCTCGAGTCACGACACCATCACGACACGACAGAACGCAATACAACAACGTGACAACGCCACCATATTTAAGTACATTTTTTCCCCCCTCATCCCCTCGTTCGACTTTGCCTTGCCTTGCCCAGCCCTGCCGCCGAAAATGTAAACATTCCCCCCTATTTGCTTCCTCCGTGCATTCCATTACGCTCCCCCACCCCAAACCCAACCCAACCCTATGCAGGGCTCTGGACTCGATCAGACATAGCACAGGTACAGATAGGTCTTCTCGATCCTCCAGTCAGGCGGGATGTCCTCTGGCTTGTGGCCCTTCATGTGCTTCTGCATGGTGGACAGGCTGGGGCAGTACTCCAGGCAGATGGTACACTGGTAGGGCGAGGCGCCGTTGTGGGTGCGCAGATGTTTGATCATGGCCGAGTAGTCCCTCGAGCGCTGGTGACACAGCTTGCACTCGAAAGGCTTCTCACCTGCAAGGCGGAAAAACGTGAGATGTGGTCAGAGTGCCCGAGGACAGGCCGCTGTAAAACTTACCCAAGGTATGGCCAAGAATTCAAATGAAACCTAGAGTCAAATAGTGTACCTCAGGAGGTAGCTGAACAGGATGTAATCTGCTAAATCAAGAACAGAGCAATTGTACTAGGAGGAAAATGAGACCCCATGGTGTGAGGGTGCTAGCAGTCCGAGCATTAGCGGCGGAATTAAAGCACTGGTATTACGTTTAATCTGGTCGGCCAAATGAATTAGAATCAGAAGACACTTTATTAGCCAACAGAGCACTGAAGCGTGGAGTATATTTTATTGCCTAAACAAGGACGTCTGGATCCATTGCTTCACCGCGGCACTGGGAAGATAAATAGGGCTTTAAAAAGGACTTCGAATTCAGTGTGCTTTGGAAGTTTTAGAAGCTCCATTAACAAAAATAAGGAAACATCTCAGCATTAGCTAGCTTGGTGTAACCAGCACAGCGACTCATGATAAACGAGTTAGCTGCCACTACCTGTAGTTTGTATGTGATGTACCAAGCTACATTAAATCGCTTTATTAAACCATTTTATGGTTCGTTTATTGTTTGTACAAGGATTTTCATCCGGTTTGATTCCTAATATTTATGTTTTGCTTATTTAAAAAAGACACATTAACTGGTGTATAAAGTAAATACTTGAAAATCAAATGTTGTTCACCTGAAATTTTGCATACAAAGCACAATCACATCAGGTCTGACCTGCCCCCCCAACCAACCAGCCGCTCGTGAGATCTTTGAAAACTTTTCATATTATTTTGGTGAACACTGTTGGAAATGTGTTCTCTCTTTTTGTTCTCTCTTTGCCATCTTGGGAGTAAAAATGCCTCACACCTGCAGCTTTATTTTGTTGGGTCTGATCGGTTCACAGTTCTGATGTGCTACCTTTGATACAAGGTGTAAATAAACATCAAGCGTGTTCCGGTAGACAAAAACAAGTCAGTTTATGTCTAGCTTGGATTCAATGCTAATGTGTTTAATAAACAGAATGTCAATAGACACAACATCTGCGTCATGTGCAGAATTTTATTTTCAAATAAAATCGTGTTTTAAGCGTGCTCAACTCGGGACCGCGAGCCATTTCTTTTCAACTCGACAACGTAAAGAGTATTCATTTAACAGCAGCAATGGAAACTTTACTTTTGTTTAGTCTCACTGCGAATAAATAAATAAATTGGAAGGTTAAAACTTTACACAACGTTACCGGAGGGCACGGAGACGAGGTGAAGGGCAAACCCAGCACCTGTGTTGCGTCACCCTGGTGGAACTCTAATCACCAAGTTGTTTGCTTGTGTCTTTTTCCTTGCTGGCAGTGGACTACACTAACCCTGACCCAGATGGTCGGACCAATGTCACATCCATCTATGCGAGCGCCCTAATGAGACGGTCATTAAAGCTGTAGGCAGGCAAGCGCGTGCGGTCAGTGTACTTTAACCACACTGTAAACAGGGCGGCCTCAGATAACCAGGCAATAATGAATTGCAAATGGAGCTCAGCTATTGATCGGTCATTGACAGTGCGGGGGTTGCCGATGTCGATGCCTCATCAAGCGGCTCCCTTTTGTGCACGCCAGCCTTTGACTGTGAGCTTGTCACCGGTCTTGTTATCTCCGACGCACTCCGTTCGCCACCAAGGCCCAAGCCTGACAAAAAAGCCAATTATTTGACAGGCTGCCTTGATAGTGTGGCTTAACGCGAGTCTTACTGAGCGGCAGAGGGGAGGAGGAGGCTTGGACGTAGCATGGAGACCTGGTCGTTCCACTACGGCCCTAATCCCCTCGTCATGAGGCGAGCTAACTGACAGCAAGGGAAATGCTCTGCCCTTCGGTGACGGCCGTACAGAACACCAAGACCGTGGGATCAATCAAGCGTCCCCTTTAAGACGCCGGGTTTCTTAAAGTAGAGCTGATGCAAAAGAACTGACATCTCGAGGTGGAAGGAACACTCAGACTTAAAAGCTTGCGTTTGGTGCACAAGAATCCTGACCTGCTTGTTTTCCCCACATCAGGCCAACAGGACCTGGTCCAGAAGACTGTAGAGATGCTTTCACGGTCTGCTGTGTAGGATTTATGGAGATGTACTAGCAGAATCTAATATCCTTACGTTTTCTTTAGTGTAAAATCGTTTATGAGCTTAGAAGAAGCCCAGAATGGACAAACATCTAGAGAGTGCTTTCTAAATTTCACATTTTTACAACTGGCTGCATGAATCTGGAAAAAAGCATGGGAAGGATGACAAAAAAGAACAAAGGAAGACAAGAAGAGGAATCCGTGATTCCTGGAGCTGGACAAGAACTCACATTTTACTCATTATTTAGCGTGGAAAAAGCAAAGGAGTGTGAATGTAAGTACTTGGAAATATGCCACGGGTGCCCGACAGCCCCCGTATGTTCTAGTACATGCTTGGAAAGTACGGGGCATTCACTTGTGCGAATCCGACATGGTGGACCTTTAAGACCCGAATCAAATGCGCACATTTTTCCATGTAGCTCACACGTGTTTACATGGTGAATACCATTTGCAGTTCATTATTGCCTGGTTATTGTGGGGCAAACAATGTAGTGTAAAACTAAAGAGGCAAAGCTGTCTTGGTTGATGGACTACAACTGGAATAAATAGTATAAATGCCTTTAAGAGGGCAAAAACATAGCTAAACGTGTTGAGATGTACCTGTGTGCACACGGTAGTGGGTCTCCAGCTGGTGCTTGAGGCTGAACTTCTTGCCACAGCCATTACATTCATAGGGCTTCTCTCCGGTGTGGATGCGCTTGTGGCCCTTCAGCGTGCTCTCATCACGGAAACAGCTCCCACAGAACTCGCACTCGTACGGGTGGTCACCTGCCACACGGACACGGTACAGAATGTTCAAGGATTCGAGGGATTTAAAACAGAGAAATCATTAAAAAGTCAACCATAACCTGACCATTAACTTGTATTATATATAAAGGAGAATTCATAAACCATTTGATAGAAAATTATTCATAACCCACAGAGCTGGCCAAAGGAGGAGATACTCCCCTGCTGACTCCTGACTGCTTTTAAGTTGTTGTTTTTTTACTCCTGAGCACCATATTAAAGAGGTTTTTCTTGCCAATATTGCCCTTGGTTTGCTCACTAGGGGGGTTCAGTGTCTGATGTCTGTAAAGCTGTTTTGAGAACGTGTGCATCGTCAAGGTACCATGAAAATCCAGTCCATTTTCTTAGACCCCATTCCATTCTCTTCAATTCTTTTGCATTTCCTTTCCATTCTGTTATTTTTCATTCCACACCACTACGTTATCGTCCAATTCGTTCGATTCCTATCCGGGTCACTTCATTCAATTTGAATTCTATTCCATTCGATGGAATTCTATGCGATTTCAATCCATTCTATTATCGCGTCATCGTCGCACTCGTCTGGTGCTAATGAGCAAAAAGCACGTTTCCGATTGCGAATCCCTATTTTATTGCCTCATATAAAAGACTCGGTGAGCAGAATATCCTAACTGGAAGTGGATTTGGCTGAGGATCGCTGAAGGATACTGAATCGTCAGCCATCATCAAGTACATGGAGATGGCACCGAGTGTGACAAAACAACATCTCGTTTACAATTCATCACCCTCGACTTATAGGCCAAGTTTCATCCCAACATTCTCAGCGCCTAGGCGTGCATGTAATGGATATTCACATGTCAATAATCTGGGATATTACGATATGCGAGGGCGCACCGTCTTGCCCTTTGCTAATTGCTTTCCTCTGCCTGACTGCCAGCCGCTCATATATCATTCTGGGCCTGTACAGATGCGCGACGCTGCCAGGCGTGTAATGTTCTCGATTAATGCATTTCGCTACGGCGCCGAAGGTTTAAGTCCTCGCCAATGACCTACGCGTTTCATTATCTGGCTGTCCGAGTGCCACCGTGCCGAGGAATAAATTGCATTTCTCGTTATGTACTGTCATGCTCGGCCTCTCGCCGCTCCTGTTACGAGACAATGTCAATTTCCTCAGGCAGGTTAGCAGAGTGACGCACCTAAACGCTCGCCACATTGTACATTCGGCTGGCTGTTTGGGCTGAAATGTCACTGCTTTGCCATTCGGCGGAGTACGCTTGTCTAACGGGAACAGAAAGAATAACAGAAAAGCGAATCAGGCATAGGAAGAAACAAAGAATGGTGGTAGGGAACAAAAAAATCAATAAAAGTGACAGTCTTTATTTGTCTGCATGAAGTTATCTGTGCCTCATGCTGTAAGACATTCTGCTCTTTCTAGTGTCTCTGCCGCAGCACAGGGTGCAATCCATCACAGTCTACGCTGAAGCTCGAGCACGCGACAGGAATAGTAATCCCGCCAAATTCACCTGCCTTTAATTGTGACTAAGCCCACGCCTCAGTCAAAGACATCTGTGCCGAGCCCGAAGAGAGCTCCTCGCTCTCGGCACCGCAGAGTTAAATTTGGTGGCTCACTCCTACGATCAGTACAAGCATCTTTAATCTTTATTTGACAGAATAATTGGTGACAGCTCGCACTTGACACTACAGGGCACAAATTCATATATCCAACACAAAGCGTTATTTCGGGCTGCCGGCGTCGTGTAAATTCAGCGCGGCGCTGCCGTAGACACGAGTCGAACTGCTTATCAAATTTCGCAGCGATTCGGGGGGCTTGGCACAGCTTAGCTTTGTTAGGAATACATTAAGCTTGGAGGCAGTAAAGATACGAGGCGATAGATCAAGACGCTGCCATCAGCGTCTGTTGCTGTGTTTCTGCGACACCGAAAGCCATCAGGCGCAGACAGAGGAAGAGTCTGGGCGGAGGGGGGCATCGGAGAGGCTCGGGGGCTGCCACCTGCGTCCTCGTGCCTACAGGGGGGCATGTGGCATGCTGCTGTACCTGGCAGGGGCACGCGGGTGATGCCTGCAGCCTGGCGGCCGAGGCTCGCGGCCCAGTTCATTATGCACTAAGCGGCGTAAATCAGGGATCCATCACTGCCAGTGCCTCGGCTGGCCCGCGCCATCAAACACAGCTGCGAACACAAAACACTCACCGCAGATGGAAAATGGGCGCCGAATAAAACACAGGCGCGGCAACAACAACGGAATATTAACGAGGCCCAGCCGGCAGCAGGAGCCTGCGTGGGGAGGGACTGAGGGAGCAGCCACGATGATTAACCCATAATGTATGCCTGCAGTTGCTCAGACTGTACACGTGAGCGTGGATTCAGCCAGTAGTCCAGAACGGGTTTTTTTTTTGCATCCTTTGCATTGCAAAGGATAATCGCGTAAGTCACTCACGTAGCAGATATACCAATCTGCCCCCCCCCCCACATCGGTGCACAGAATTATGGGAATACATCAGATATTAAATTTCAATCAGCCTTCCGTTTGAGGAACCGTTTGACTCAGAAAGACGATCATTATCACCACACGGAATATTAATGTCGTCCCGAGTAGGGGTTAATTATTGGTGAAGCAGTGTGCGTGTCTGCTCTTAAAGCTGAACATCAGTGTGTTTTTACACCAGTGATCCCTTCTGTAGCATGAGAAAAATATGAATGAGATTAAGATGATCAAAGGAAGACTAAATGAGAGCGCTGGCTCTTTTTCTCCTCTTTAAAAAAAAAAAAAAAAAAAAAAAAAAAAAAAAAAAACCAAAACAGCGACTTATTTTTGGCGCTTTCTGCCTGGGCCAATTGCATTTTTTTTTTCTTTTTAAATCCCTTGACAAAAGCTCCCACATCACATTAAGCGGGCGCTTGTGACGGCTCATTGTAATTTAATACACGCCTACAGAGAATTGGGTTCAAAGAAGCGCGACGAGACGCTGCATCTTTCCCTCTTCCCTCCCTGCGTCTCTCGTCTCGGTAGCGGAGGAGGGCCGCTGACATTTATGCGCGCTGGTGGGAGCGTCGCTGTGTCGTGTCCGATGCGGCGTCCGCTGCAGACGAGCGAGCTACAGTACCGCGCCTGAAATAAGGGCCGGGTCGGCGTAAACAGACGGGCTCGGCTCATCTCGCCACCTTCGCTTCAAATATTTATCCCAGGCGCACTAGCCTGGAGGAGCTCTGACACACCAGCCTGTTATTTAAGGTCAGAGACTGAAGGATTGGGGGGAGGGGGGTGTTCGAGGGAAAATGGGATTCGCGTAATGGAGGCTGTTCCCTGAGTCACCTCATCTGCTCGGTTGCACGTCAGGCCATATGAGAGTGGGATGGGCCGCCGTGGACCGCACACGCGCTGAATAACAGCGCTGTCACAAGCCATCACAGTGCAGGGCCCTTCACTAAATGATCTGTCAATTCGGCCTGCTATTCAGCGACGGTGGCGTAGCGGCTGAGCGGTATGTGCGATCAAATACCAAACACTACAGTGCGGATCCTCCAGCCAGGCTACACTCGGGGAAATACACAGGGAGGCATTACGTGAGGAAAAATATCTTGAAGGCATCAGCCTTCAGAGTTCAAACATGGAAAGAAGTGGAGGGATTACAAATTCAGTATGTTTATAAGTCAACCCATCAAAGGAACTTGACTATTTGGGCCATTCTATAAACTAGGATGCATGTGCATTTCTTATTTATTTGATTTTGGCATAGCTTGGCAAACATCTGGACTGCAAAGTGGCGACTCCTTGCACAATTGCGGACCGAGACGGGACATGTGCGTTTACCTGTGTGGGAGCGAAGGTGGCGTTTGAGCGCCGTGTGGCTCGGGAAGGTGCGATTGCACTCGCTGCAGATGTAGCTGCGGACTCCGGCGTGGACCTCCATGTGCTGCTGCAGGGCTGTCTGCGTCTGGAAGCGCTTCCCACACAGAAGACAGAAGATGGCCATGTCTGACCCTAGAGAGAGAACGAGAAAGAAGAGTGAAAAATGAATAAAAACATTTGTCATCCGTGTATCATCCCTGTGGTGCGTCTTCGAACCAGGACCGAGTGCATCCCTGTCATAGTTTATATATCTGGGAAATGATACAAACTTAAATAAGAATAGTTGTGCTATGGTGGTTTAGAAAAAACAAAACACTTTAGCTTTCTAGAGCATAAACATTTCTGAAGAATATGGAACCATTCAGAACATTCACAGACAGCTCCTAGTTAACTGCTTAACAAATAATGCTGATATTTCTTGATATAGAGGAACTCGGAAGTTCTTTTTCGGGCAAGTTAGCAACACTGAGGAAAACACTGATATACATCACATCACATGCCTTTGTCTCATTTCCACTATTAATCCTGCTTTACTTTATCCAAATAAAAGCCTCTGTGTGTCTCTGTATATATATATACACACATATATACACACACACATATACACACACACACACACACACAAATATACACACACACACACACACACACACACACACACACACACACACACACACA
>JAQLOM010000011.1:8214834-8229177 GCA_030068315.1 Chrysichthys thysi | reverse complement strand
GCTGATGAAATACAGTGCATACTGTTTTATTTCGATTTAAATGTTCTTTTAATGTTT
Organism: Chrysichthys thysi; assembly: GCA_030068315.1. Lineage (NCBI taxonomy): Eukaryota > Metazoa > Chordata > Actinopteri > Siluriformes > Claroteidae > Chrysichthys > Chrysichthys thysi. The sequence goes on along the minus strand of JAQLOM010000011.1, from coordinate 8,229,120 downwards.
GAATTAACATTTTTTTAAACAAATTATATTTTATTTTTTATATTCCAGAGTCCCGCGAAAGCCAAAAAATTCCACGAATCAACATTTGAACATCCGCGACGCACTGAACCCGCGAGAGGTGAACCGCGAGATCGTGGGGATTCACTGTACTTTCATCTTTCCAGTACACTTCCAGAGAAATCATTACCAACATGTACTGAAGCTGTTCTGGAGGCTTGGGTTGGCTCAAGCCTTCATTAAGACGCTTTAAATTGCTCCCCCCCCTTATTTTGTCATCGTCTGTATCAATAAAATGCCCTCCGTTAACTAGTATTAAGTAATCGGAATAAAAATCAAACGTACAACTTCAGAAAGTAGGCCCAGCTGTTTGCCTCAGTCTGTAAAGGCACAAATAGGCAAGCTCTCTTGCCTCTCACACTCTGACACAAACACACACGCCACACAGACTTTTTCAATTACCAGTCTCTAGAAAACTCTGGGGAAAGAGGGAGTGTTTTGTGCTCGGCTCCCATTTCATCAGTCAATAATGCATCTTTGGGGCAAAGCTGCCACTAATTTAAAAATCTATGAGGAGCCTTGGCGTCGTGTTCATAAACGTGGATCAATCACTGAGAAAGAGACAGAAAATGATGGCGCGAAAAACAGAGAGAAAGCGAGAAAAAGAAACAAGACGGGAGCGAGCCGTGTTCTTAAATCTCAGACTGTGCGGCTGAATTGCTGCTCTTCTGCAAATAAATACTGACAAGGCTTCCTGCTGGCTCTCTGGCTGTCCAAGTCGCTCTCTGCTGTCTCTCTCTCCTCTACTTTGCCGCTTCCTGCTCTTTATTTATCAATGAAAAAAGGGGGCCATTGACTGGAGATGATTGCGGCGGGAGCCCCAGCAGCATCGGGAGGTTCGGAAGAGGAGCTGAAGGACAGACAGCGCTCTCTAATGTCATCCGGGGCTGCTTCAAGACCCGACATGCTCTGATGCATTCTGAAAGCCTTAAAAAAAAAATAAAAAAATGCAAACGCTGGCTTGAGCTTTAGGGGTAAGATGATGAGGGATGGAAAGACGGAGGAAGTGATGGTTTAACAGGGGAAGGGAGGGTGGAGGTGGCAGGAATGCCAGAGGTTAGAGCTGGATTCTGGTCTTTGACCTAAAGGACGCAACAGGTCAGGGGGAGATGTTTGCTTTTCAAATTCCCATCTCTCTTGAACTCGAAGCGTGTGATGGTTGATTAGGATAATTATACATTTTCGCCCTCAGATCTTAACCATTATCAGCCTACTACAGAGCCATCACGGAGGAAATTATAGCTTTAAGACAATGTCGCAATCTGAAGCAAGGTAGAAAGAAATGACCATTAGGGCTGAATGAATACTGAGGGCATTTGTATTCATAAGCAACTATGTGTGTGTGTGCATACATCTACACAGCAGACAGACTGGCCTTTCACCCTAGTGCCTAAACATATCCTGCGTGTAATTAAGCTGTGGCACAATAACCTACATTCATTCCCTAAGAGTGGTCTGAGTGGAAAATCTACCTCAACAAACAGAGGAAACTACATGGAGTCACTGGTTTTTATGTACATGCATAATGTAGCTCCTTTCATTGGCCATTTTATCAGGTCCAACTATCACATTGGTCCACCTGCTCGTCAACGCAATAGGACTACCAATGACCAGAGAGGGGCTTCGATCACGGATGGCTTCGAACCCCGACTATGTCCACGTTAATACGTTTCAGTTTTAAACACCATGTTTTCAATCAAATGGCCATTCCCTATTGATCGCTAAATAGTTGGTGGCAAACATCAACAATGTTAAAAAATGTTCAATACATTAATTCAATTTTCACCAAATAGCAATGTAGTACTTTTTTTATGCTGGTCAATATGAAACTTTAATATTACAGACAAACTATTTAAAGATTTCATACTGCTTTTACTGTTGAAGATCTTGAACAATAATTGGGGGGGGGGGAGTGTTGAACAGAAATCCTCCCCAGAGGTCTGTAAACGTTTTATTAACAATATTGAACTTCAATATTGACCTGCATAAATGTGTACTGCATGGCTGCTTAAACTGAAAATGGAGTTAATGTGCTGTATATTTTCCCATCATTATGTTCGCCACCAAATAATTAGCGATTAGTACTAAATGGCCATTTGGTTGAAAACCAAAGTCAGTATTTGCCAACGTATTCGTACAAAATAAGAAGTGAACAGTTGCGTCTGTGTGTCGAGACTAAATTAATCTCTCGAGTGAGGTACGATTTTTTTTTACACTCTTGTACCCAATAGGTTCTTTGGGGAAAATATGTTGAATGCAGAACCTTAAAGTGTTATCTGGTTTGTCCCCATGTGGGAGCCCTTACTACCATGTGGTAGCACCCTACAAGAGAGTATTAACCTTCCACCCCATGCTTAGAAGCTTTCCAAATGACCCTTTGGGAACCGATTTTTTCCTGGAAGATTCCCATATAAGGTTGGAATATTAGAAAATGTAAAAATCCTCAGAATTCTTTGAGAAGACGGGGATTGAAGTCCCATTCAGGACCTGTCTCCACCTAGCGCCAAGTGTTAGCTCCTGACATGTGCTCTGAATCAAACACGTCCCTGAAAAACCTATTACTCAAGATGAATGAATGATACCATAAATAAAAAAATTAAAAATAAATAAAGTGATGTTACAATAGTTCACCTGCACTTCACGTGGTACCAACGAGGTCAAACTGACGGTTTTGCTGTAGTACACCAAGAGGCTTTCGCATAGCATTTTTACATGTGGCTCCTGTAGTGATTTATACAGCTGTTGATGCTCAACATCCTTATTATTTACTTGAATCCGACACCAACATGAAGCCATGCTAGTAGGTGTCAGGTGCTCCAGCGGTGGCCTCTTTCCACTTTGTACGAGGCAGAGGATGCCTGCCAAATCTGCACAGCAACAAATGGGCTATGGTCACTAAGAGTAGTCTTGCATAATGGGTATCTTAAAAAAAAAAAAAATAAAAAAAAATAAAAAAAAAAAAAAAGGAGGTCCATTCAGAGAAACCTGCTCCTCAGTGAACAATAACTACCACTCGTCCGGTGTTTCTTCAGAAGTAACAGTACAGAGGCGCGCAAACAAGCCAGCGCGAAGTCAATTAATCCCCAGCTAGCTCATAAAGGCTTACAAAATGACACTCTTCCATAGCCACTGATCATTTTTTTCTTTTAACCAATCTGTGATAGATAATAGGAGTGCTTTTAACAGCTAAAATACTTTCACTAAAGTGGGAGAGGAAAAAAAAACAAAAAACTTGGGAACAAGCAAAAGGTAGCTGATGAAGCACCATGAAAAGGAAGTGTGATGTCTATCTGCTTGGTGTTAGCTGGAATTAAGTGTTCCACTGTGAGAAGTTAGGAGGGACAGGAGAAAATGGACTGGCTCTGTAAAGCCAAGGTACGGAGAGAAAAAGTGAGAGAGGGAGAGAGAGAGAGAGCCACCTCTATTACAGTGTAAAATTGAGTCGGACAAAGTGGCACCTGGACGGAGGAGTGCTTTGCCTGCTGCTGCCTGCTCCTGCTGGAGTTTTGGCATAATTTACCTCCACTCATGTGTCTATTTGTAAGGGTCTCTTAGCTCTACTTTCACTGTTAAGTTAATGGGCCTGGAGAGCCACTGGCTGTTACTTAACGATGGCTGCACCGTGCTGTTCAGGCACCACGGCGGAGACATTACATGCGCGCGCACACACACACAGCTAGTAAATGGAATATGCCTGCTTTGTTTGTGTGATCTATAGTCTGCATTCAAGGCTATGGCGAAAATTAAACAGGCAGGAGGAAAAAAACCCCCAAAAAAACAATGCACTGATTAAATTGAAACATGCGAAGTGGGGACGAGAATGGAGGCACTCCGTCTGTCAACGTGATGGGGGGGAAGAGGCGCCATGAGGCCGCGTGTGTCATTGGAAAGCCAGCGAGACTGTAGTCAATTAGCTTGTTTTTCATTTCGGCGGTGCTGATGGAAAACAAACTCCTGCTGCTCTGTCTGTCACCCCAGCAGTGGGGTGCGATGTCACCTGTTGCTCAATGAAGATCTCCCCATGATGGCGCCGGCAGAGAGGCACGCTGCTGCTCGGATCTACTCCACAGCAAAATCGTGGAGGCCAGAATACATGCCTGGGGACATACATGTTTGTATATTGGCCTGATGTGCTTTAGTTCGTGTGTGACATTTTGTAAAGGCATGGTTACCCAGAATTCCTTGCCTACATAGGGCCGGATAAGCGATTCACATTTTAAACAGTGACAACAGGAACCTTTGAATGGTTAGCCATAAGGATTAGTTCATGCCTATAAATAAGTCACATCAATTTGTAGTGGAAATGTTTTTTGTTTTTTTTTCTTCCCCCCCTGTACTGGCCGTTCATTTGATCATTTCTGACTAGCGGCACGGACTCTTTTTGAATTTGATAACACACAGAATAAATGCATACTTCTCTGTCTGATAAATGCTAAATATGATGTTTTCATCATGGACCTATTTTTCCCCCTGAACAAACCATGAGGTCACTTTGAAGCGTAAATAAAACTTTAAAAAAAAGAAAAAGAAAAAGAAAAAAAAAAAGAAAAAAGGGAAAAATCTTTGAATTTATGTGAAAAGCTGGCACTTTTGTTGACTTTTGCTGAATTTTTCGTTTACTTCATGGAAGTCATATTAACAATGATGTGCGTGTTGACAGCAGCCATCTCACCCAACAACACTCCTTTAAATACATCCCCAAATCATTCTTATTTAATGGACAACAAACACCCAGCAATCATCTTTAAACATTGTGTTCAACTTATTTTTCTGAAGTCAATTCGTTACTTCGCAAATCAGGCCACACAGAAAGCATAAATGAAATAATAATAATAAAAAAAAATCTATGCAAGTTGGTTAAAACCCGCCATTTCCTTGAGTACTGCCATGATGAGCAAAAAAAAAAAAAGTCACGTGTGAACAACAAGCACTGTATGTCCACATGCCACGTACCACAGGAATGTAGATGCATGTAGTGGACATGCATCATTAAGTCTGTATAGCAAATGGAGAAATATACGTGACGTGATCCTGTGTGCAGTGTGTTGCTAAGATTGTGGTATGGGGCAAGGCTGTATACTGTGGCTATGTGTGGTATGCATGCTGCTGTGGGAGTGGCCGGACTCAACAGCAGGTGGGGGTGAGGGGTCATGGGGGCAGCTGCAAGAGCCAAGTGTGGGGTGGAGGAGGTGGGTGCTTGGGGGCACATGGGGGTTTGGCAACCTCACTGAGCTTTGAGAACAATGGGGGCGCAGGAGGCCATACAATATGGCTGACCTGCTGCCAAAACTCCACCTCAGTGGATACACAGGAGCATGTGGTGGAGGAATAAAACTCCAAATTCACCAATTCACACATTTACACTACTAGCATCAAGTCCCAATTTGTGACCAAGAAACTCATCAAAGCAGGTACGCTGTAAGTGCCACACTAAAATGATTTTTTTAAGTGTGTACCAATAATAATTTCATTGTGGGTTCAGGGGTCATCATGGGATCAGTCAGGGATTCATGTCGTTTAAAGCTGCTCGATTCCATGCTTGAGGTTTTGGAGGTGCACGAGAGGCACTCCTTATGCGTTTCCTGAAGCATTCATTTATTCTGTAACTCGATACTCCGTAAAAAAACGATAATACCTCGGGGTTCTTGTGCTTTTGCCACAAACTGACCAACCTGACCAATAAGAGAAAAACCCTCCCAAAACAAGCACGTACTACACACTTACTAATAATATTCATGGCTTTCAGAATGTCTATGCATGGTGTATTGCTTGGACCTCAAAATGAGCCTACAACATATAAGACCTAGTAGAAACGGGGAGACGAACAGGGGACGGGGGACGAGAGAGGTGGCTGAAACTTGCGTATAGCATTTACTCGCATTTACTGAATATCTGATTTGTACCTTGAGCAAAACAAATGCCCACATAAAGACATTACATTACATTGTATTATTGGTTTTATTCATTCATCTATAGTCTCGCATATTCAAAGGATTTAGTAAAAAAATACCTACAAGGCTACAAAGAAAAGTGAAATCAACATAAGCTATACAACTTAAATTACATAAAGGCAATAAAGAATTAAGGTGATGAGGCTGATTCCCCCCCACACACGGTCAAATTTTTGATTTCCGGTATTTTTTATTCATTCATTCATTTATTTATTTATTTTTACGGTATTTTCAAGCTTATGCTAACCAACAGTTAAATAGCTTGGTAATCTGCAAGTGTTGTTCATTCTTGTGGTTGTGTTAGTTTTTACAAATTAAATACATCTAATATTAATATAAATTGGTGGCCAAGTGGTTAGCACGGTCGCCTCACAGCGAGAAGGTCCTGGGTTCGATCCCTGGGGTCGACCTGGGTGCCTTTCTGTGTGGAGTTTGCATGTTGTCCCCGTGGGTTTCCTCCAGGTACTCCGGTTTCCTCCCACAGTCCAAAGACATACACAGGGGGCATTAGGCTAATTGGCTTCTCTAAATTGCCCGTAGGTGTGAATGTGAGTGTGAATGGTTGTCTGTCTGTGTGTCGCCCCACGGTGGATTGGCGACCCGCCCAGGGTGTGTCCCGCCTCTTACCCGAACTCAGTTGGGATCAGCAGAAGGTGAATAAAGACGGAAGAAAGATTAATATAAATCTAATAGCTTTTAAAGGCCAAACTAGTGGCTCAGTGGTGGCTGACCTGGTCCCTATGCGGATATAAACGGCTCATTCTAAGCTAATGAAACCACAATGATTAGTAGTTACAGGTAACTATAGACCAAGAAAAACATACTTATGATTACTTTATTCCATTTTTGTCAAGAGATCCTCCTAAACCCTACGCAGGGTACCACTGAAGTTTCTAAAACACTGCGTGCTTCAAGTCAGTCTACAGGTTAATATGAATGTGCTTGTTTTATTATGAACTACACAGGGATTACAAGTGCGATGTATCGTTCTTCAATGAATAATTAATTGGAGTCAGAGGCAAACTGCTGTAGTTTAAGAGCAATCCAACATTTCGGGACTTATCGATAGAAGAAAACGGTGAACTTCATGCCGGTAACAGTAACTCAGCTTTGTCGCAACGCCTTTTCATTGATCATTTTCCTACAACAGCATGTCCTCGAGTGTTTTATTCCTTAATACGAAGGGGCCCAAAGACATGTATTCACACGTCAACGTGAAAAACATCCGCATACCAGCTGTATTACTGTATACACGCCTCTACACACTGCTCTCACGTCTCTTCACGCTGGTGTCATAATTCCGTTTGGATTTGAAAAATGGGTATAGATGATCACCACTGCTGAAGTGTGTATACATTATTTGGGCCCCTCTGCACTGTACAGTATATACTGCTACTCAAGGGTGTGTTATTTTGAACATAGCCAGTGTCTGATTCCGGGAGCGAAAGAGAGAAGTCAGAGAGGCGCACAGGAAGAGAGAGAGACGAGACAGGCAGAAGGAAGGATGAAGAGACGTTTCATGAATCTCTATGACAGGACACTAGAGGCAGCTGAGGAGTCAACAGGTACAGACTGTTCCAGCGGCGTTGTGAGGGTGTGAGCATGTGTGTGTGTGTGTGTTAATGTGATGAGCCTACCGCCTCACAGTGACCAGCTTATTCGCTCACTCACCGAGGCTAACACCTAATGAGGCCAGACTACAGGAGAACCACACGTCTATGTAATCCTGCCAAGTGTCTCGATATAATGTGGTATTAGAGTTGCCTCTGGCTGGAGAGAGCTGGTCTGACAGCTCCGCTCAACATTACAAAGCGCACGATGCTTGTGATTGCAGCCTTAATGCATTCAAAATGCATTTCTCTGACAGGAAAAGCAAAAAGAAGAACCCGAATGAATTGTTTATTGATCTAACAGGAGGAGGGATGGATAATGGCGTGTGTGTGTGTGTGTGTGTGTGTGTGTGTGTGTGTGAGTGTGAGTGTGAGTGTGAGAGAGAGAGAGAGAGAGAGAGAGACAGAGCGAGAGAGGGTGAGAAATAAAACCCATTTCATTTTGCTGTGGAACTGTTGCACTTGCACTGGCAGACACTGATGTAGCTTGTGAGTTAAGCAGGCCTTCATCTCGTACTGGGATCTTTCACCAAATAAATAAATAAATAATACATTTAAAAAAAAATTGTGGGTAAAAAAAAAAAAAATGCATTAAACAAAACTTTCAAAAAAAAAAAAGGGGGGGGGACAATACAACTTCCATCAACACTGAGACAATTACTTTTTCTTCACTCAGGGGCTTCCAGATTTTTGGACTAATAATAGCTACAGATAATTCACGCTCGTGCTGGTCGGCTGTAGTCTGGGCATGGCGAGATGCACCGCTCACGAACAGATTAATGTCACCAGATGTCATTGTAGATGCCATATTAATTACCTCGAGATAATGCCATGGAACCATATGGTTCATCTAGTGTCCGTTTAGACAGTGTCTTCATCACTCACAAACCCCACTTGGAGGGGGGAAAAAAAAAGAAGAAAAAAAAAAAAAAATTGGCCCCAGTGAGTTTGACAGGTGCTGGAAGCAGATTCTTCATAATTAACTGAGCTATCGCTGATCTGATTGGAAAGGACAGACTGTAAACAAGTGAGTTCATGAATACTGTATGATGATTGGCCCAAATAAGCCTTCATCCTGTCCTCAGAGCTTTATTCTTATCAGCTTTCCTTTTTATGGATTCAGCTGTTGGTTTAGTATTGGTTTGCATCGGGAGGCTTTACTTCATAGATTTAAAGGAGCGGTTTGTGATCTTTAGAGCCCTCTGCTGCCTGCAAGCTGAACTGCAAACGCTATGAACGAGCCAAGGCGAGCCTTTCCCAGTCACGAACTGACCCTGCTCACTCTGGTGAGAGTCTGAACTGAAGAAAATAGCCACCACCATCGCATGGCAATACTGTGAATCCACGGGTGTCTTTACAAGTATATGTAAACACTTCCAAACCGTAAACGTCAAAGATGGTGAATTTTGCATCAGGGCTGGATTTATGACTCCTTCCAGTGCAGTGGGATGAAGTGCAGCGGCGTGCTTTTAGGAGAATTTACAGTGCATGCCTGGTCCTCGTCTCGACTCGGGATCGTGTTAAAGCAAAGACCGCGCTCGCTTCACCCCCGTTTCGCAAATCTGATTTAATCAGACAACCCTCACGGTGCGGCTCCCGGTAAGAAAAAGCATAATTAGTAAACAGGCAGCCTCTCCTTGGCTTCATTGGCATTCGAGCCGGGTTAGTGTGTCACGTTTAAAATGCAGCCTGATGAAGTCTACGAAATCAAACCATTTGTTACTCCTATTGAGGAGGCTTCAGGCCAGTGGCAATTAAATTGGAATTAGCGCCGGGGAATGAGATACGGCACATTCATACCAAGAAGGTGAGCATGTCTAGAGGATGTCTCTCGAGTTTACAGTGCTGATGCATAACCGATGCTGCTTGAAGTATTAGTAGACGACTAGATTTTTACCGTGCGTACGAACCTGCGAGGGCTTTGTTCCCTTTTAGTTCCGCCTAGAGGAGAACACACAGTGCTAACCCTTATTAAACAATCAGTGATAGAAACAGAAATACAGTTTGCTCAGCTGCACTGACAGTAATACATGGCTGAATAACCAGCAGCCTTTCAGGATTTGACAATGTTATTGATTTGCGGTTTAGGAGTAATAGCTGCCGAATCCCTGGGTGTACCTACGTGCGTCTGTGTGTTTGTGTCTGCGTGCGCGCGCGGGTAAGCGTGCAGGCGCGTCTGTCTGCACGACAGGATGATGTCTGCATACTGATGTCCCCGCTCCCGTGTTTTCGTTCGCGGAGAGGACAGTGCCGCTTGTAGTGTGCATGTGCGAGCTATTTTAAATGAATAAAAGGGTGGGGGAGAGCCCCATTTACTTTACACAGCTGATTGGGCACAATGGAGATGGGGTTACCAGTGGGAGCTCGTCTGTACGTGTGCGTTTGTGTGTGTGTGCATGCGTGTTGGCGAGCCTCGCGGAGATGGGAGATAAATGAACTGCAAATGAGAAGGAACAGCTCCTGCAGTACAGCTGGCTTCCGAATTGCTTGCTTGCTTGGCTGTGGCAACCACGCGAACGGTTGCCAAGGGTGTCAGCATTCAGTGTCCCTCATTGGCCACAAGTGAGAGTTACACGGGTTGTAATTCGAAATGAGGGCCAGCAGGGGCCGCTTTGACTAACCCATCAATCAGTGTTGGCTTTGCTTTATCCCCCCCCTCCCGCTGGTAATACGGCTACAGTCTGATGGTGGGGAAAAATGGACCAAAACAACGACGGAGTTAAAAGGCACTGGATTATGCAAGACGTAATTCTGTTTAGCAAATGCAACTGATCTGAGACCTGAAATTATCATCAAAACATAACTTTAACCTTCTAGACGTCTTCGGCGTTTGCCAGGAGTTTTGAAGGACGCCATCTGATGATGCGTCTTGAGCAGAACAGACACACACCGTTCAAATGACCGGATTAACTCTTTTGCCATGAAGTCAATCTGCCAGCACTTGGTGTGCTCTTGTTTGCTGTGAGTGAGGCTGCGTGTGTGTGTGCGTGTGTGTGTCTGTGTGCGCGCGTGTTCTCGCCTCAGGGTGTGTGCAGAAATGCTCTCTATGCAAGCCCCATTACTGGGAAACACATCAGGAGGATGGAAATAAATTACACTGTTCCATCAAATGACAAACTGCCACCGTGAAAAAAGATCGGCACCGAGGAAAATTATGCCAAAGTTCCGTTTTTCTCCCCCCCCCCCCCCCGCTATAAACTGATTATTTACTATTGCCAGCTCGCTCTGATGTTTATAATGCGGCAGGCTAATCTTTTAAAACGGTTTAACATGATCTTCCTAAATCAATGCAAACGGATAAGACCTACTTCTAATCCGTTTGACATATCTGATACACGAGCTCCTGTGGGACGGAATACTGAACATACTCAAAAGAATGAAAAACGTTTTTGGTTCAAAGAGGTGCAAAGATAAAAATGTCAAACCTGCGTGCGAGGAATAACGGAATTACAAGGATGTGCCTGCATTTCTCGACCTAATCTTTGCTCCAACGAATGTATGATGTGCGGATGATTGCCGTGGACAAGAACTGAGAAACCGTTCTCTCTACTGAGAATAGAACAAAAGTCAAAACTGGCTTAGAAGGAAGTCGAGTGGCACTTGTTTGGGGTGGGGGGGGGGGGCGACAATAAATGGGGATGCAAACCATTTCTGCAGGATGCTTTTATGAATCCTTCATTCAAACGTGGTTGAAAATCAAGCTTTGTATCTGTATAATTCATTCATTTTCCAAATGGAAATGCGAGCGGTTTCTGAATCGCTCAAGAACAGCTCTGGTAAGAATGCTCCACACTAAAAACCTTACTGTTAGCGTGCAAAGGGTAGAGTTATGAATTTGCACGGCCTCATTATACACTTTATCCGTTACGAGTCTTGAGTTCTAGTCCATTAGATTCCCCCACAATCCCCAAGTACAGGGAACCACATTAAAGTTCTTGTCCTTAACTGCATGTTAAACACACATGGTTGATAGACATGAGGTTTTAAAAAACAAAACAAAAAAAAAAACAAAAAAAAAAAACACTGGAGCGGTCCTTTAACCCCCTGAGATCCAGACCCTAATATAGTGCTCCATGCCAGATCTCCTCACAGTTTCTATCTCTTAGCAAATATAAAGGAAAAAGTTTGACAAAAGCCAAAGAGCAAATTTCAAGATTCAAATGTTCCTTAGATGAGGATCTTACAAGGATTCACACACAATGTATTTGCGAGAAAATGTCATGTCCTCATACGAGGACACTGAGGTCTCATGAGGTCAAGTGCTAGCTGTGGTAATATGATTAATCCATGTCAAGAGATCACTGGTCATTTTTTTTCTTGTACTGCCCGGTGTGTTGTGAGTGACAACAGATGCCTGTGCCCTGCCCTGAAGTGTGTGGATGAACTGCGGTGTTGGATGCATGTGATACATTTACATTGATGGCTCAGGACAGATAGTCCTGATGACCACAGTGGGTTCCTGAAGAGCCACCCAATCTTATTCACTCCGGGCTCTGATATTACTACAGTTATGAACGCTTGAGTCTAGGACAGTGCTTCTCAAAGCATAGACCAAGGACATCCAGGGGTCAGGGAAACATAGCCAAGGGGTCTGGGATTTATTATTGCTCTTCTTAAGTTTTATTATTCTTACTTTTATTATTCCGTTCACCCGTTTTTTCCGCCCACTACTCCTCCTAGGGCTTTCGAGCTAGAGACACTGTTTCAACTCTGAGACGTCCGTGCCAATCCGGGCATGATGGCTTGTTCAAATGGTTACGTTACCCCTTGTCGTTTGTTCAGTATTCCCATTTTTCCACGAAATTCCATGAAAAACCGGTGCTCTCTAGGACCTTGAGGAGTCATTTCTGTGCTTGCTGGTGCGGGCAACATTTGAGCAAGCACACTTTGCGTTTTCTCTGCGGAAATGCAGTCTAATTATTATTATTATTATTATTATTATTATTATTATTATTATTTTCATTTACTTACAGTGGTGGTACACAACCCATTATTATGAAAACGGGATGATATTCCTCATCATCAAGTCCTTATAGCCATTAGCAGGTCTGACTGGCCGTTTGAATTAAATGAGTTTAAATCCAAACCTCTATAACTCAAAAAAAAAAACCAAGTAGGTCTATAAGTAATGTCAATTTGTGTTCTGTCCATGTAAGCTGCACGAACAAAATGCTCTAGGGTGCCAATAAATAGGCAAAATATTGTAAACAGTTGAATGATAAATCTAATATCTGGATAAATAAAGTCAAGCAAATGGAGGAGGAGATCTGAACTGAGGTGGTCTGTGTGATTTATATTACAGTTTAAAAGAGTCACTGCCGACAAAAAAATGTGTGTACCCCTGGTCTGGGGGGAAGGTGGGTGGGGGGTACTGAAAAGCCGACATCCTGTACACCTTTGCTGGTATAAACAGTTGCAGCACATGTAGCTATAGAAGGAGACTTTCTTCCCTACATGATAATCTGACTGGAAGCCTGGTGTTGGAATTTATTCCTCCCCTCCCTTCCCATGCTTTATTCGCACTGGCCATCTGGACAGCGGGCAGACAATGTAGCATGGGCTGTGAATGACCGTCCGTATTAGTCATAGGCCCTTAGCTCGACCCCTTGCGTCCTTAATCTTTACACTTTCGCAGGGGCCAAATGACCGGAGCACCTTTTCCTCACTGGCTGCTGACATGGTCTTTCCCACTGGACAAAAGGCTTTAAGCAGCCCCCTTCTGACTCACACCCCCTTCACGGTCATTCACCCCCTTGCCTTAAGATAAAAAAAAAGAAACGAAAAAAAAAGAAACAAACAAAAAAAAAAATCCCACCATTACCCTGATATTCCTTCCGATTGACGGAGGCGGCACTTGTTTTTGAGATGATGAGAATGGGACTGTGATGCTGTGGCGCTACAATAAAAGCCCAGAGAAAAAAAAAAAAACCAAAAAAAAAAAAAAAAAAACAACAAAAACCCAGGGGCGGCAGTGGAGAAACGCAAGAAAAGAAAACGCAAAAAGACCGCAAAAACAAGGGAGCAGAGCTAATCATATTCAAATACATGAAGAGCACCATGGCCAAATGACTTATAAAGATAAAGGTATTAGGTACAACAGGAATGGCATGCTCCTTCCCAGCTTAATGTAGGCTTTTGTGGCGGCTATTAGAGGAAATGGGGTCGAGGAATAAGGCACAATCACTTTCCTGATGGCTGCCACAAGTTTGCTTTATTTGGCCAGGCCAAGGAGTGGTGCGTTTCTTTTTTTTTGGTTTTTTTTTTTTTTTTAAATGAGTGCTCGGCAAGATACCTAGAGCCGCGCAGAGTGAAGGCGCACTCTGTAACTGGAGAGACTTAAATAGAAAAATGGATGCTAATCAACATGCTCCATAAATTGGAAGCTGGTGGCATTACAGAGCAGTAGTGTCTTCTCCGCGGCGTAACTCTGGGGCACCGTAAACAAAATAACACGAATAAAATGGCAAAAAGACAGACGCAGTTTGTCTAAACAACCCGCTATTATAAACAAGGACATTTCTCGTTGCAAAACAGGGTCATATGGAGCACGCTGGGCGTCGGCATTACAGCTATCGCAGTACAAACACTTCATAAATATTCTGTGTGTGTGTGTGTGTGTGTGTGTGTGTGTGTGTGTGTGTGTGTGTGTGTGTGTGTGTGTGTGTGTG
>JAQLOM010000011.1:8192086-8212822 GCA_030068315.1 Chrysichthys thysi | reverse complement strand
CCCCCCCCCCCCCCCCCCCCCCCCCCCCCCCCCCCCCCCCCCAGCCCCGGGGGAAGGGGGCTGATGTTGCAGAGCGACCCCAAGTGAGTCGGAGTACTTCTGTGAGGGATCTCCGTCAACTTGGCTACTATGGCAGAGCAGCAAGAAGGTAGTTTCAAAAAATGCATTTTTCAAAAATGGTGTCCATTTACTTCTAATTTTTAAAAATGAATCTCATGATGAAATGATTCTAATTCTCCCTCATTACTACTCAGTATACTCGACCCATTTTTATCACTCTGGACTGTACCACTGGCCTTCCTGAATTAAAAAACGACTGGTAAATGTATTTCTGCTTTTCAAGGAAGATCGAAGTCCTCATCGGGCAGGAATCGGGTGAGTACCGAGGTGCGTTAGAGGCTGCAGACGAATCAAATCAATGAGACCTCGCAACACATTCACCTCACACTCTTTATGTCAATATATGTCAAATCTGCTGTCATCAGGTGTAATTACATTTGCTCTGTTTGCGGCACAGATCATACCCAATTGTTAAAACACAGGGTCATATTTCACCGTCTTCATATGCATATAGACCGTCTCTATGCGTACATGTCATCATGCCATTTCATTCACGGGAAAATATTTCACCAAATTTCACCCAGAAGCTCAAAGGTATTCTGGGCTTGGAACTTGTTTTACTATTCCGCTAACTCTTGCAAGAAACTGAGCAGAATTTCATCATGGCTGTCACGACATGAAATATACTTTTAACACATCAAGCATGTGGCTTTAAGGAAAATCTCGAGAGAAAAAACAGAAAAGGGGGACGCGGAAAGAAAGGACACGTGCGCCATCATTGTCTACCAGCAGGGGGTGCTATATAAGCTCGTCTGACCTCGAAAGCTTTGACCGCACGAGTTTGAAGTTAGACGAGAGTGCAAGCAAGACCTCGAATGACCTCCTTCTGCACAGATACTACACACAAATGGGAGGCAGGAAAACTAAATAGAAAAAATAAACGAGATAAAGCCACAGACAACTATAGTGTCATTTCTTTTAGTCAGATTTAACATACTGACCTTTACTAGTGGAGTAGTAAAATCCTAACAGTTTAATATGGGGAAAAAATGTAAATAACATAAGATGTACACACAGAAATATTCATGCTTTTTTTATTCGCTGCTGGAAATCATTTAAGACTCAATATCCTTTCTGGCGCTTGACTTACCAAGACGGGCAAAAGCTCTGAGAATCTACTCTCTCTCTCTCTCTCTCTCTCTCTAATATACATCATAAATTATGAACAGCAAGCACATTCAGGATGCAGGGTGCAATAACTAAACTGGGGAGGGCTGTAAAAATCACACGCATCCAACCGATTTCACACGCGCGGTACACGCAGTAAATGGAGGCAGTTAAGCCGCATACTAGCAAGTCAACCATCATTTTGGAGCTCATTCCTCTGGGAGGAACTGATGAGCTCCATGTTTCTCACACTCACTTGAGGAATGCGCTGCAGACAACATACCGTCAGCGCAAGATGGGTGGCAAAATTCACGACGGCTTCACCCCAATGTGTCTTAACTGGCTTCAGATGGATACTTGGATTGAACTGGATTGAAGTACTGCTGAGCAAGAAGATACTGCATTCCTGACAGAAGAGAAAGGGCTTTCTTGGGTTTTTTTTTCTTTTCTTTCTTTTTTTTTTTCTTAAAAGACCACTGGCCTTTCACCCTTGCCCAGAGACCTTCCTAGAGGTTAAAGTATAATCCAGCACCGATGACCACAAAGCCTGGAGCCTGAGGGCCAAGGACTCGCACATTTTCTGAATTACAGCGTCATCCTGAAGCCCGACCGACCACACATCAAAGGCTTCAATGGCAAGGTGGCTAAAGGGAGCTTTGCCCCACTTGTCAAAGTTCAGCAAATTGCCAAACCTATTCCCTCTTTTCTCTTTCAGAGACAGGGTGGGGGTAGTGGACATTGTGTCCTAGATTTTGGCCAAAGCGGAACGGTTTAACAGTATGTACTCAGACCACAGAGCACAGATGAGGCATTCACTACACAGCTCTAAATATAATAACCGATGTATGTCACGTTACTTATTTCCATATCCACATATACATATCTACAGCCTCGATTCTACAAAAGTGGAATCTGGGGACGCCCAGAGGTCTGCAAAACCTATAAAATAAATAAATAAAATTATATATATATATATATATATAAATAATTATTATTATTTTTTTTTTTCCTCTTTTTCTTTTACACAGAGGTGGAAATTGTAACAGCCACAAATTCCATTATCCAACCAAAAGCACAAGTTGTTATGCCTATAAACAATTTCAACTGGAATCTTATGACAAATTTAATACAATGGTTGGAAGAACGAAAGAGAAAAAAAAAACCAAAACTCTGGTGCCAATAAATATCCAAAATATCATTACACATATTAAATAGATTAGAAAATAAGGGATAAACAGTTACAGGGGTCCCTGACTATAAAAAAAAGAAGCTTGGGAACCCCTGATCTATTGCAGGACTAAACTCTAATATCCGTTTAACATTTCCTTAATAACGGTCATGAAATAAAGCACACAGATGCTAATATGCAATAACACCATTGTGCTCTTTATGAAGCAAAACATTTGAGAATTTACAGCCTTATAACTTTCGCTTCACTTGCCTGTTCCGTTCAATACATTTGATGTCAATCCACTTTAAAAGGGAAACTCTGTGTGAATTTAAGACCCACATGCTCTTTAAAGGGGGGGGGGGGTTGTTTAATTGACATTCCCTTCCCCCATGTTCCCATGTTGAAGAAGAAGAAGAAGAAGAAGAGGTGGGAGGAGGGAGGAAAGAAAAAAAAAAAAAAGAGAGGGTTTTGTGCGGTTCTTCTCCTGGCGCTCACTGTACAAAAGGGAGCCGATTCGAGGATGAGATGACCCCATGACCCCCGAAGCCGCCGAAAGGTTCTCAGTGGCACAAATCCCACATAATCAATCACATTCCAGAGTCGGCGGTCAGCGGTGGGCCGCGCTGCTTGCCCCCCTGAGCCGGACTGTAAACGGACACCTTTAAACTCTCTCTTACGATTCGGCACTCCTCTTAGTCTTCGAGAGGGAATTTTATTCCAAGATGTTACATGCTGATGTCATCTAAACAACAACAAGGTGTGGAATGTAATACAATAAAACAGCCATTAAATAATTAGTGGAATCATAGGGGGAAAATGGTAGCAATTTGTTTTGGTAAGTACCTAGCAGTGAATAAATAGCCATGTATGAATTGCAAGCAATTACTATTACCTACTTTGCCTATTGGATGTTAAAGTACATAGTAAATGATGTAAAAGTACTGTGCAGTGGTAAACAAGTTAATCAATCAATGGATTACAGTGGACCCTCGACTCGCGAACTGAATTCGTTCCGAGACTCTGTTGGTGACCTGATTTGTTCGCGACCCAAATTAATTTACAAGTAATGTGTTTCAGCCCTCAAAAACATGTTTTTAAAGTGTATTATGGGTTTGTGTGTGGCAATAACATATAGAATAAAATTAAAATGACCTTACTTATAGAAAAATAAAACCGAATGAAATAAACAAATGATTTTAATGCAGGTTACGTTTGCGGTGGATACATAGCTGCTGGTGTAGGTGGACGGTGGCGGAGGGATATGGTGGTGGTTCTCACGTTTTTTGTGACTATCTCTTTATTTCAACTGTTATACGCTGAGGCTTCTTACTCTCAACGGAAAAATGCGTTGAACACCAGGGAGTGCGTTTGACCAGAACTTAAGGTTTGTGCCGCGAAGCATGGGTTGGCTGTCTGTAAGTTGTTCGAGGATTTGTTCGTCGGTCGGTACAAAATCCGCTCAGGAATTTACGTTCGCCATCCAATGCGTTCTTGAGCTGAGGGTCCACTATACTTGGGCCATACTTTGCTTGTTTACAAATACAAGTTCAAGTAATACTATCTAACAGTATAGTAATACTATAGCATTATTATAGAAATAGTAACTCATTACATTACATTATTGTCATTTGGCAGACGCTTTTATCCAGAGCGACTTACATTTATTTTATCTATACAACCGAGCAATTACAGGTTAAGGGCCTTGCTCAAGGACCCAGCAGTGGCAGCTTGGTGGTGCTTGGATTTGAACTCCCAACCTTCCGATCACTAGCCCAACATCTTAACCCCTTGAGCTACCACTCGTAACTCGTAATAAAAATTGCAAGTGCTGAGTTATAAAAGAAAAACACTATGTACTATAAAACTGCATTGGGAAATGCATACATACGTCAATGAAAATTGCATGTAGATTGAGATTTTTATATAATTACACACTATTTAGACTAAACAAAAATATACTGATCAATTTGATATAAATCTTGGCTCTTCTGAATTATTTTCAACATTAGTTACTACGGACCTTTTGTTTTTTGCCCCAACTTAGAACCTATGCATCAAGTATTACTTGGAAATACAGTAACAATACAGTAATTGTGCCATACAATCCAAGTGTCACTGAGTTAGGCAGTTTAGGCTCTGATATACAAGATATGGACCACATCGATTAAAATCTAGGGTGCTGCAAAATAAAGTGCTAGAAAACATTATATTTTCAACTACCCAATACCAATTCCAAACAAAATGTGTGCGCTAATTCTTATGTAGAAAGAATCAACAATCACCCACCCGGAGTTCTCCGTTTTTACAACAGCTAAGCAATCAATAGCTGGGCATTTTAAGTGACAGCTTATCTAACTAGTCATTTCATTTCTTCAGCTTTGTCCGACTTGTGAGTGAGTGACCAGGTGTCATCGAACAAAACAATCGCAGTCCTTAGAAACCTGTTATTAACTGATAAGAGCGAGCCTGCATGGCGTAATGGTTCCCTCCTGAGTTCAAAACTCAACTGTAGCCATCAGCGGGCCATGCAGAGAGAGAGAGAGAGAGAGAGAGAGAGAGAGAGGCGAAGGAAAGCCTGGTAGCTCCTAATATTTTTGGCGTTGTGTGGATGTTAACACCACTGGCATGATTATGACGCCTCCGGCCTTCAGGTAACGAGCACCTAAATTGGCCAACATGAAAACCATGTCACTAGGCAACCAGACCTGATCGCTTCTTTGTTTGAGGTGAAAGGTTGGAAGTGTTCACACTAATCTTACCGTTCACAATTAAGTAACATAAGAGTAAGGTTCCCTCCAAACCCCCCCCCCAAAACCCCCTTCCCTCCCTCGCATTCTCTCCGCACTCTCCTTTTGGGAAACGAACAAAGCCAAAATCCCCCGTCGCTAATGGAAAGGTATTTGCACTGTAAATTAAAGGGGTCTGCGTTTTCGATGTATTATACCGATCACTTCTGAGATGTCTGCAAACAGCTCAAATCTAATTACAGGGGGAGATTTACTTGAAACGCCCGGGAACAAAAGGAGCCGGGTCCATTGTGGAGCTTCACTGTTGTGCCTCCAGTGAATCCTTTTCTATTCAGGCACTCATGGCACTGGGGTTAATCCATTACAGAGATACTTCAAGGTGGGAAACTTGATCACAAAAGCACCTCAGTGTGTGCATGCTGGTGTTTTTTTTTTTTGTTTTTTTTAAACATTTTATCATTTATCATTTTCACTGCTTTCTCTCCCCCCCCCCATCCCATCCTTCCACACCTTACCTTTGGCATGCTAATCAATTAACTACGGCTATTAATATTTTAGCTGCAGCATGTTGCGATTATAGAGGGGTGTTAATGCTTGTTCTACATGGGATTGGGTCTGATTGTAGCGGGGCAACACGACACTTGTCTGTCTAGGATGCCGAGCAGATCGGGAGATTCCTGCTGGCTCCTTTTGGGCTGTGTGAATTGCCGGGCCGACAGGAGTCCATAATCTCTGCACAAAACTTTCCTTCTCCCTCGGACATGTGCTGCTGTCTCTCACACCGCTCCTCAAAAGACCTCTCTCATAAGGATTCTCTCCTAACGCTTGGATTTAGAGATCACCATTTGCTGTCCAATCATTGCCCAGAGACAATATCGGCCATCATGCAGAGTTGCTACAAAAGGGACTCGCCGCCGATACTGTGCTCGCTAAGCCGGGCCAGACAAGTCCAGAGCAGTATGTCGGTGGTAGGTCTGGGGAGGCTTCTTTTCACATTCCCAAGCTGAGCACACACCCGGGCTGCATCCAGAATGCAAGACTCAGTCAATAAAAGAGAGACTCATTGTGGGAATTTATACGTTGCCTAATGGCTAAACATTCTTGCCAGCAGATGATTACTTCTGGGTGTTGGCTGCACGTCTGCACATGGTATCTATCAGCCAGCTGAGCATCTCAGCCACTGGAAAACTCATTTAGATCCTATCTGGGGAAAAAATTAGTTCGGCGAGGAAAAAAAAAAATAAAGGAGCGCGCGAGAGAGGCTAGTCTGGCCTGCACTTGATTTAATTTGGTCACTGATACAGCGGCCAAGCACTTGTACTGCTCCTTACTTTTTGGGGATGTAGGAAGGCAAAAAAAAAAAAGAAAGAAAAAAAAAAAAGCCTTTATTGGCTGTAAGGAAGCACACACTAGCCACTTCAAAGCACTTGCATATTATCCAGGCTACTCAAATTCAAGTCGCGCCATTCAAATGGAACTTTCGCATCTCATCATTTCATCGAGAAATATTCGTGCATGTTGATGCTCATGAAACTCTTGAGAGCCCTGGGTCAAAACATTAATGCAGAGGCGAGGAATTTGGGTCTGAAAGCCTGGACCGTGCCACCTGTTATCCACTTGATGAACACAAAATGAAATAGGCAGACTCTTCTAAAGCATTTGCTGAAGATATTTAGCTTACGAAGCCCATAAAGGATGACACCGAGTGCCATAATTACAGCTCCACTTCAGAGACCAAAGAGGAGAGCGGAATCGAACTGTAAGCGTACAGCCATATGCAGAAAGTGCGAGGGACTCAGACAGATGGGCCCTCCGCTGGAGTGGGGGACAGCTTGCACGGTAATGAATGTAAAATGAGATATGGGGATAGAGTCTGGCATGGCTAATAAGTCATTTAATCATCGGCAGCTGACCGGCACATGGGCACTCGGATCTTGAGCTGCAATGAGTTATTCCTTTAAAAAGAAATACCAGTTAGGCAGCGTTACGCGTCCTCCTGATATAAAGGCTGCCACCATGGAACTCCGCAATTCGACTGGATTTAAGAGTCAGCCTTTCAGGTATCCTTGTTGGTGTAGGCAAAGACACGATTCTGTTGACCAAGCTGGAGCTCTACGAAGGTTTCAGGAAACACGGCAGACCAAACTGCCTCACAATTGTCTCCACCCTAACTAGAGGACACGAGGGTGTTTGGACGGCGTTCCGGCTTTTAGGCCAGATAATCAAAAATGTTCAAGCTAATACAACACAAATCTTAAAGGCTACACAGCTAGGTCACTTGCAATCCTCCTTCGAAAGCTACCTAGCGTTGGCCTTCAGTAGTCTGACTGAAAATCATCTGGCGCTTCTCTCGTATCATGCAAAAGTCACCAAGTAATTCAAACGTTCAGTGCAGTAAACTTTGGGCTTTATGACCACCCTGAAGGGTATCCAGAATGCACTCCTTGCCATGGTACTTTTTTTGGTTAAAACTTTTTCCCCGGTGAGAAGGCACCTTGGATGGATGCGGACATTGAGGTAGTTGCATCCAGACTGGAACGCAGCTTATAAATGCTTCCCAAAACAAAGCATTATTTTTTCCCCATGCGCTCTTCAGTGCCCAGGTTGGTCTTCGTACCAACCTGCAAGATCACATTCTTCTTTTGCACAAGCGCCCGCATTGTGTTGTGCAACTTTAATGCGCTCTGACAAGTTAATAACGTCACAATTAAGTAAATGCTTAACAGACGCCCGGTACGCTCTGGTGTGATTGAGATAATGGACATCTATGACATGACCTCTGTTTACCAGTGGCACAGACCTCATTTGTGAGCGACAGGCGTGGGGAGACCGAGAGGATGGGGGTCATTTGGGGCGCTGGGGGCATGATTAGAAAATATTTTCAGATGGGATTGGGTGGCGTGGGGGGGGAACAATAAAAGGGGTGGAGGTGCTGCTTTTTCTCTTTGCACCACAACGCAGGCATGTTTGTCCTCTTGCTTTTCTCTTGCTCTGTCAAAACTATTTCTGGCTTGAGAAAGAAAGTGTTTACTCTGTGGCCTGGTTCGCTGGAGTCACGCCGTGTTCCCACCAAGCAAATCCACTGTTCCCCATCCAAAATGGTTTGCATATTTTCCCTGTAACACAAGGCTTAAAAAGGATGAGGGGGAAATCGAGAGGGTGGGTGGGGGGGTGGTTGGAGGGGAGACGCTGCTATTATTACTGGATTTACATGCAGTCAGCTGCTCTCCCCGTTTACGCAGCTTGTCTGGAAACAACACAGGATTCTCTCTCGAAACTGTCGCTGTTCAAGAGGCCCGGCAAACAGCTCTTGGGGTCCACGTTTAAACACAGAGTTGAAAATCAGACTGGTTAATCAAGGTTCTGAAGGATCACCGATTCACCAAAAAAAAAAAAAAAAAAAAAAAGGCCCCTGTTAGCAAACACCGAGGGGTTTCCTGGTCCGCTCCACCTGCTCAGGGTCATACCAGCATTGTTCACAGAGGTTCCAAAAACTATTCATAGCCACCCATGCTGCTCAGCTGCCTAGAACTTTCCTCCCATATCGTATGCACCCTCTCATCGCTCGAGTGCGATAAACCGAGCTCTCCGCTACGTATCCCGCCACCAAAACAGCGACTCCAGCCCAAGTGAGACGGAGATCAACGCACCTCATTGAAAATGCACGCTACACGACGTAAAAGCCCCTTTAGCAACAGTCACAAAAGCATCTTTTTTCCCCCCTTTTCACCGATTGCATTCCAGTCCCGAGAGATGAGTGAAGTAACTTCAAATTGGGCTCTGCCCTTTAAAGTAGGTCAAACTCGAGCAGCACTGGAGCTGTGCGTCAACAACAGCACATGATGTTTTTCTCTCAAAGTCCTGGCACCAAACACTACTAACTATTTTGGTGCCTTAACTAGACATGGTCTTAAAGGCCCAGAGTGCACAGACGTCAGAGCGAGCGACACCTAGCCAAAGAACGCCAGCCACAAGAAGCCGAGCCATTGCTGGACAGATTATGGTTAATAGATCATTTGTGTCATCAGGTCTAGGCATAGCCAGTTTTCACAGGTTACTGGAGGCGGACTGAACAGTAACAGTAAGTTACAGGGGTTGTTCCGAGCTAAATCTAATTTGCACAATCTTCAAATGAGTCTGCCAAGATGAAGTGAGACTTCCATTATTTGTTAGCAATATTTCAGGGTTCTTGCACTTTCCTCATCAGAGGAAAAAAGAAAATCCAGCTCTTTTCAACCCCCCTGAGATAGGTTTACTATATTAAGGAGTTTTTTTTATTTAGTCAGAGCACCATTATCAAACCTCATCTATGATTCATATCTATTATTAGGTTTTTCTATTTATTACTTTGTTTAACAGGTCCCTTAAAATCAAATGGCTTTCATTTAAAGCTCAATAATGCAAACAAGTCAGCCTATAAACACTAATTAAATGTACAACAGTCATCCAATGAAGTAATAATTCATTTTTAAAGACAGGCCACATTGACATTACTATGAAATACGCACAGATAATAGATGGTAACCTTGAGGATACCATCCCAGCGACAGGGAAAGGAACATGTTCGTAACATTTTTTTCCCCAGACAGAGTAGACAAGCCAGCATGTCTTGGCCGATTGCTCACATTCGGTATGAAGATATGAAAAACATTGGAGATATTATAAAGATACTGAATACTAAGACACAATCAATCAGTGTTGCCTGATGAGGGTCAGCTCTATTCTTTAGGCTGGAGTATGACAACAGCTGATTTCTCTGATGTCAACACCACATGCTGGGAACTACAATGGTGTCCATTGAACATCTGGTGATGCCCATGGCATCAGAAAATTGGCAGAATACACTGCTGCGAGGTGTTTGCTGAAACATGCTAACCATCAAAGTACAAGTGTGGCTTTCGTTCAGCCATTTCTTACTTAACACTTCTGCAATGTAACAGAATATTCGCCGAGCACGATCCGTGAGCAGATGGTGCTGATTTCAAAGTCAGTGGGAAAGTAATTATTTCTGAAAATAAGCTATTAGCTATTGACTTTGTTGGGCAGCCATTAAACTGGTGCCAAACATGTTAACTTTTCCACGAACTACTTGGATCGTGGAGGCTTTTCCAATAACCCAGTCGTGGAAGTCCATCCATCCGTTTTTAACAGCAGTGGCTCTGATAACGTTAGAGGAAATGACCGTTGCTCCCTGCACGTCTACGGCCTTTAGCTGGAGTAGCTGCCAAGTTGAAAACCGAGACCTGGATGTTTACAACGGCATGAAAACTTTTGCTATCACAAACAGTGCCTCCAAGCTGGCAGTCATTAACTATTTATAAAATGGGTGCAACAGCGAGTTACATATCCACTTGTGAGCATGTGTGCGTGTATGTTTGTGTGGGATGGGGCGTGTGTTTGTTCATGCAAACAGGGGATTGGGGTGATGGTGACAATTATGCATGGCAAAGAAAGGAAGATATTGGCAAAAAAAAAAAATAAAAAATAAAAAAAAAAAATCCTCTTCATATTGCAGGCTTTACACCGCCACTAAGCTAATAACACATTTCAAGGGTGCACCAAACATATGGGTGAACATATTGAAGGACTGGGGGTGGATGTGTTTGGGGGAGAAGGGGGTGGGGTGTTGTATCAAACTTGCCATGCGTTATAACACATTTAAAATATAAGCCTGGTAGCCACAGAGGAGGCTGGCCTCAACGCGCTCTGGCAGGACGACAAAACTCACTGCCCGTATTTTTGCTCCAGACTCCAGTTCTATATTTAGCCAGGCTTTCCGCTGTTATGCCTCTCTGATCGTTAGCCCCGTTTAACCCCTCTTTACAATAGCCATACTGGTCAAAGCCCTCTGGAGGCCCAGTACGCAAAGACAAGTTGAATCCTTCCTGGGATCTGGTTAGGTATAGCCAACGCTCCGTGCTGGTGAAAGAGGATTGGATGAAGGACAGAAAGAATGAAAAATAAATAAATAAAATCGACAGATCAATGGGCCATCGGATTTTGTGCTTCGTACATGATGATTTGCTATATGTTGGAAAACGTTTGCACTTTACTTGGGTCAAAAAGGTCCCTCCCCCCATGCTACTGTGTGTACACAAACATGCTTCAAGGCTACTTTTGGATCCTCATATCATTAACAGACAAATCTTACTGTTGAAATATACAGGTAGTCCTCAAGTTACGATGGAGATGGGTTCCGCTATACTCATCGTAAGTGGAAAATATGACATGTTGGACCATTGCTTAGCCTAACTTAGCCTAGCTTAGGCAACTTGGCCTAGCATGGGTAGCTTTGGTATCTTAGGCTAGCTTAGCGCACCCAGGAGTCGTTTCCTGTAGGAGACATGCTGGGACGTTTGGAAGACATGCTTCTGAATTAAAATTAGCTCTTGAAGCACACACACAAAAAACATGCGGCAATGCACTGTACAGTACACTGATACACAAGTTAACTCCGTGAGGTGTAGGAGAAAAGTGAGGCATCATTCAAGGCGGGTGACGCGTACTTTTGGCGTCGTCCGCGTACTTCTGGGCGTCATCTGAACGCATCGTACCTCGTACGCCGTTATACTGATGCCTGCCTGCGAATTTTAAATATTTTCAAAATATTTTACAATTTAGCTTATCACATCCTTGTAAGTTCAAAAATTGGTAAGTCGGGCCATCGCAACTAGGGGAGCACCTGTACATATTAGTAAAGTTTCTTGGACTTTTATTGCGTCTTCAAATTAGAAAGGTTTGTACTAGTCCAAACCTATGCATCATCTGGCCTAGTCTGAATCCAAAAAAACCTCACAAGGTCTGCGAACAACCTGTAAAAAAAAAAAAAAAAAAAAAAAAAAAAAAAAAAAAAAAAAAAAAAAAAAAAAAGCGCTCGGGCGCAAAATGAATTTATCATACAACACAATTTGAAAACTTTCTTTGTGGGCATGACCTATTAGTCAAATTCCACCTAAGGCACCTAGTTTGTCGCATCAACTGAATGGAAATAAACAAGTGCGAAATACATGGTGAATATGGAATAAAGTAGCATGAGATCCACATACAGGTATCTGAGATACAATAATAGGTATGGTAGAAGCACAAGCAATTATTCTACTGACTTGTCACAAGAGCTTTGCCTACGAGAACTCGCACACTTCACACTGAATGAAAGATTTATCTGTAGATAGCTGTAAGTACATGCAAACATTACAAACAACAACAACAAATGAATCACTTATTCCCCATGACAATGACAATCCTAAAATGATCACAGATTAGGAATTTAATATCAATATTAAACGTATTTTTTTTTTTACAGGTACCTAATTTTGCTGATTCCGATTACAGATTCAGAATGAACTGTATTTGTTTACTAAACTGAACCCTGAGTTTACACGCATATTATATGTAATCTGACACAAAAGTTATGTGCATGTGTGGTGCATGTGTGGGTTAGTGTCAGCGCATTTAGCTTTTTAATTGCACTGCTTGTGTTTTTAACAAGTTTTAAATTATTTCCATCTCAGCAAAACCTCATCCAAGTGTGATTATTAAACAGGGCAAGAAGAGGAGTTTGTGACCACAAGTCACACAGCATTTCACATGCAGTTGGATAAGTTTCATCCAGTTTAATCGATCCCGATTTGGGTGCGTACATGTACTTTTTTCTTTTTTTTTTAATGCTGATTGAGTTATCGGTTGGATTTTTTATGGGTTATTAGGTTGCACGTAACCATAAATACTGTTGATTGTCAGAATATGGACGTGTGTGTATGCACGTCTTGGTGCTGGAACATTCTCCTAAGGGCAGATAGCCGAGCCTGTCGGCAGGGTGAAGAGTCGGAGCATGGCAGGATCCCAGTACACCGAGAACCTCATGCATCAACACATCAGTAAATCCCTCCACCCTTCACCACTCTCCTCTCTCACTCAGCGGCCTAGCGGAGGTCATCATTCCTGGGATGGCATTACATCAGCACATATTCCGTACTGATGCCAAGCCATACAAGCCGAACGAGGGTGGCCAGCAGGTTAGTTACACATTGCATGCCGGCATCTTCCGGGAGGTTTCCTTTACAGTGCATCCGGAAAGTATTCACAGCGCTCCACTTTTTCCACAATATCCTATGTTACAGTCTTAGTCCCAAAATAGATTAAATTCATCTTTTATCTCAATACACACAATACCACATAATGACGAAGTGAAACAAGTTTGTTTGAAACTTTTACAAATTTATTAAAAATGATAAAAAAAAAAAATAAAACATTTACATAAGTATTCACAGCGTTTGCTCAATACTTTGTTGAAGCACCTTTGGCAGCAATTACAGCCTCAAGTCTTTTGGAGTATGATACTACAAGCTTGGCACACCTATTTTTGGGCAGTTTCCCCCGTTCTTCTTTACAGAACATCTCAAGCTCCATCGGGTTGGATGGGGAGTGCCGGTGCACAGGCATTTTCAGATCTCTCCAGAGATGTTCATTCAGGTTGAAATCTGGGCTTTGGCTGGGCCACTCAAGGATATTCACAGAGTGCTTTGTTATCTTGACTGTGTGCTTAGGGTCACTGTCCTCTTGGAAGATGAACATTTGCCCCAGACCGAGGTCCAGAGCGCTCTGAAGCAGGTTATCATCAAGGATGGCTCTGTACATTACTGCATTCATCTTTCCCTCGACCCTGACTAGTCTCCCAGTTCCTGCTGCTGAAAAAAAAAAATCCCCACAGCATGATGCTGCCACCAGCATGCTTCACTGCAGGGATGGTATTAGCCAGGTGATGACCAGTGCCTGATTTCCTCCTGTCATAATGCTTGGCATGTAGGCCAAAATCTTTGTTTCATCAGACCAGAGAATTTTATTTCTCATGGTCAGAGTATTTCAGGTGCCTTTTGGCAAACTCCAGGTGGG
This sequence comes from Chrysichthys thysi, assembly GCA_030068315.1. Lineage (NCBI taxonomy): Eukaryota > Metazoa > Chordata > Actinopteri > Siluriformes > Claroteidae > Chrysichthys > Chrysichthys thysi. Next base: position 8,198,785 of record JAQLOM010000011.1, on the reverse strand, counting down.
CTGTCATGGGCCTTTTACTGAGAAGTGGCTTCCATCTGGACACTCTGCCATACAGGCCTGATTGGTGGAGTGCTGTAGAAATGGTTGTCCTTCTGGAAGGTTCTCCTCTCTCAACAGAGCAATGCTGGAGCTCTGTCAGAGTGACCATTGGGTTCTTGTTCACCTCCCTGACTAAGGCCCTTCTACCCAGATCGCTCAGATTGGACAGGCAGCCAGCTCTAGGATGAGTGCTGTGATTCCAAACTTCTTCCATGTACGAATGAGGCCACTGTGCTCATTGGGACCTTCAATGCAGCAGCAATTTTTCTATAACCTCGGTACAATCCTGTCTCAGAGGTCTACAGACAATTCCTTGGACTTCATGTCTTAGTTTGTGCTCTGACATGCACGGTCACCTATGTGACCTTTTATAGAAAGGTGTGTGGTTTCCTAAATCATGACCTATCAACTGAATTTCCCACAGGTGGACTGCAATCAAGTAGTAGAGACTTCTGAAGGATGATCAATAGAAACAGGATGCACCTGAGCTCACTTTTGAGGGTCATGGCAAATATGAATACTTATGTAAATGTTTTACTTTGCTTTTTTTTTTTATTTTTAATAAATTTGCAAAAGTTTCAGACAAACAAGTTTGTCAATATGGGGTACTGTGTGTAGAATTTTGAGGTAAAAGATGAATTTCATCTATTTGGGAATAAGACTGCAACATAGGACATTGTGGAAAAAGTGGCGCGCTGTGATTACCTTCAGGATGCACTGTATGTGGTTATATAATTGCGGGAAGGGTAGCAAACAAACTACCCCAGACAAACTCATTCATTTATTCTGTTCCTTTCCCCATAACTCTTCTCTTCAAACCAATAAACAACTGGAGGGAGCTAGCAAGCTCATGATAAACAGCTCCCAATTCCAAAATCTTTCCAGGAAGTGCTTGTCTAATAACCGACATGCCATGGAAGACTCTAGGCTTTCTCACATGACCATGACTTGAGCATTTTCTCTGTTTATAAATACTTGGTCTTGCCTTAGCTTAATGCTTGCACATGTAAACACCCTTACAACAGTTAGGGACTACTAGGCAGCCACTTAACTTTCAACAAGCAGGGCACTACAATTTAGCATTTAGTATACCTACAGCAAGATTCTACTAGTATCAAGACTGAATATTGGATAAATTGCAGATCAAAATATCCTTACACTTTCTAGACAAGGATACCAAGTTCAAAACCACAACAACAACAACAAAAAAATAATTTATGTAGTATACATGACCAACCATTAGGTAATTGGCCAGTAAATGTGAAGCAAAATGACACCGCTTACTCTAGAATCTACTTCATCAATTACAAGTTCACAAATTTAGATTAAAATAAGATAAAAAAAAAAAAAAGAAAAGAAAATCACTATTCCACCAAACAAAAAGGTGTTTCATATAGCTGCTTAATTATCTCCTGTTAACTAGCCTGCTAGCAACTTATACCCTAACAACATTCTCCAACAGCTCAACCTAGTAGCTATCCATTTAGCTGAACTACAATTTCCAGGTTAGAAAATCAGGACCCAATTTAATTTCTATGGAGTTTAAAAAAAAATGAAAAACAAAAAAAAATGTTTTTTGAGCAAACAAAGAGGAATTCCATGTAGTTTACTGTGTGGCAGGACTAAGCATTTATCAAGTCAAATAGCTAGCTAGTACCTTTAACCCAACACATTTTATGCTGGAAACGCTAGCTAGGTAGTTTTAAATTGGGGGTGGGGCGCAGTTAATTTGTTGCAAAATGCTAAAAATTCTTTTCACTGATTGACCAAAGTGTTTTGTAGAGACTGTATAAAAGGAGTGACCATTTACTGCATTAAATTCATAGCTAGCTTTTTTTTAGAATAATATCCGGCATTCCAGCACCTCTCAGCCTGGAAATTAGCTGGATAACTGAATTACAATTATAGCTGTTTTTACACAAAATCTCAAAACACAGTTAATTTGTTACAAAGGGAAAACACCATGTCCCGTCTTGGCCAAAAGCCAAGTCTGTATGCAGTACAATTTTTAAACAGAAAGCTAACACAGCAGCAGGCCCCAGTATATCACAAGTTAACCTCTTTGGATATACTTTTCTAATTTTTAGTGCAAGAAACTAAATTAAAAACCAAGTACTATACATTTTTTTTATTAGTGTTTTGGCCAATACAAGGCAAAGGGAGCAACTACCAGGGGCCATGGCCATAAGAACTGGTGTGTTTCACAACCATTATCTATGTTTGAAGTACGAGTGAGTGTGTAGGGGACAATTTCTGACCTGTGTGAATCTGTCTGTGTGCTTCCAGATCTTCTTCTTTCTGGAACTGAGCTCCACACTGGTCACACACAATGGCCTTCTCTCCAGCTGCACACAAACGCACACACACACACAAAAAAAGCACATTTTATAGCATTTAGAAAATAACTAGAAATTCAGGCATGGTGCAAAAATGCATAACATGGCAACCCGTGACACAAGACCTCTGTATTAGTCATGGTCATAAAATGCGGCTGTGCAAAAGTGTTGCAATCAGAATCCAAACACAGGAACTCCATGCTCAGCTTGCTGTCTCTTGCGTGTTTGACCACAGAAGGTTATTACGGGTCACAGCTACGGTCATTCTCTCCATTGCAGGTGTGGTACAGGGGGAAACACATGAATGATTATTATTATTATTATTATTATTAATATTATTAATATAGGCACTGCTACATTTCCAGCACTACATCGGATGATTACACCACCACAGCAACCAAAACAGGAAGCTGTAGTTAATATAACACAGTGTGATTGAGATGAAGCCAAAGCCTGTTTCGCAAGCATTATGAAGTTACAAAACGTACTGTACACTTGCGTGAGACAGGAAGAAACACCTTTCAGTTTTTATTAGGGGAATAAATCGTGCAATAACACATTGGACGGCATGTAAAAAACTCGCAACCTGCATGTTATTACATTTGCAATTCATAAAAAAATAAATAAATAAAAAACACACACTTGAAACAGCTGGGAGGATAAAGTAAGACATGCTAAGCCAAAGCCTAGATTATACTTTCAAAAACAGAACAAAAGCAAATTCTGAAAGACTTGAATGTTTATAAAGGAGGTTCTTAGCTATTTGCAGGCTGTCCGTCACAGAAAAGGGGAGGAGCAGCCAGCACCGAATGGTAATAGGTAAAAGCTATTACTCTCTGTTCTATAATCCAACTGAACTGCAACTGGCAAACTGCTGTGACGCAAGAGGAACAAACCACTTTTGAATGTTATTCTTCTTTGTGGCTCTAACAGTACCTACACTTTGTGCATTGGCATTTTATTCTTTAGTTAATAGATTTGCTATGTAAACCTCTCAAACAACCCCCTTTATACTCCACTATTAGCCAGCTGGGGCAGAGGTGGGCAGGACGTAGATATTTCTGTTTCTGTGATGGACTTTTTCCAGACAAAAGCATGCGGGAAGTTCTCATCAGTCCGAAGTATAAACGAGCCTTTAAGTTGGGGCAAAAGGATCAGCGCTGAGGCCAAAGCAACCTCACTTGTGGGCTGTTCAGGTACCGCGGCAACTTCACGTAGACTTTGAATCATCACATTAAGTAGCAGTGAAAGTTAAAAGACTTGAATTCCACCAGTGACACAAGCAACAGCGGATCATTATCAGGTTCATACAGAATGCAAACACCCAGCAGGGGCATGCTTTTAGGCCACGGCCAGAAAAAGGAAAAAAAAACAAAAAAACAAAAAAACAAAATTAAAGTGATAAATTCTAGCCTTTCCCCTTTGGTCAATAGGTGCTTTCCTATTAAGAAGGGATTGGGGGGGGGGTGCAAGAAAAACACCTCAGTTAGGTTTGGCAGGGTATCCTCTAGCTCCTAAACCCCTTCATCACCCCACCCTCTCTGTTTTTTTTTTCCAGGGCTGTGGTGGAGAAAGCGAGCAGAGGGCCAAGGCTAGAAATAACTGGCTCTCCAGCACAGAAAAAGCCATGGCTATAAAAGAGCTGTTTTCTAACAACTTCCACTTCCTCCTCCGCACCTCCTTGGAGTTGCCACAGCGGGGCCGAACCTGACATAATGGGCCCTTACACAACCGAGGTTCCCAAGAAGCAAAGGAGAGGTGCCACGTGCCACACTAGCCTGTTCCCTTTTCACTTCCCCTCTGAAATATTGCACAACTGGAAGAGAGGGATTTACTGCCTCTAAAGAGGACACTCGTGCTGATCGCTCGTGCTGCCCAAGAGAGGCCTCGTGCACGAGTGTGTAAAATGCAGACAGCATCCAGAGTGGTGAGTGCACGGAGATGTAGCGCACATTTAGTGTCGGCTCACTCTGTGCTGAACAAAGAGAGCGAATCTGCTCCCAAAAACAAGGCTGTAATGAAGAGACCGGCGAGCACTTATAGAACTGACTCCTCATCAGGCGCCCTAATCAGCTTGCTCTCTGTGTCTCAGATGAGAACGAGAGCACACGGATACACCACAAACAAAAACACACCCTTGCTGCTCGGCGAGCCTACACAAATCGGTTATATAAGATGGTACGCTTGGTTGCAAAAAAGAAAAATAATTCCATAGGAAAAAAAAAAAAAAAAAAAAAAAAAAAAAAAAAAAAAAAAAACAGAGCTCTGTCAGAACAATGCGTACAGACAACATGCTCTGACTCTTTCCTTCAGCAGTAACGCTCTGTGCTGTACAGTTTTATTTACACTACCCTCTTATCAGTCACACAGCAGTACGGAGGCTGCCAATTGGAAAGGACAGCCAGGAACTGCATGTTCCCTCGCTCAAGTAGATGTGTACTGCAGGCAGACCTTTTTTTTTTTTTTTATTAACCAAGACAAAAATACTGGGAGTCTGCCAGATTTCCCTTATAAACACACACACACACACACACACACGCACACGCACGCTTTCCATTGAAATAATTAGCAATACAGCTAATTAATGCTACACCTAAACCTAAACCCAACACACAAATCTGCAAACACAACAAACACAGGCATATCCAACTACAAGTGCGAGAACTGGCAGTGTGTTCACTGGACAGGTACACAGGACAGTTAAAAAAAGAAAGAAAGAAAAAAAGCCCATTCACATAAAAAGAAAAGATTTGACGAGATTAAACCGCTGAAGATATTTAAGCTCCCGTCAACAACAGTGCAGAAAGAGAACGAGTGTTTAGGCGCAGACCGAAAAGCAGACTAATATTGACAGAGCAAATACACTTACACATCCAAAATGAGTTTAGAGTTTACATTCTTAAAATGAATATTGGCACAATGGCTCACTCTTGTTTTATGGATGCTAAATCTCATAATCCATTTTGCCTGCTTAGATTAAAGCGAGAGAGACAAATAAAGACAGGAAGGATGGGGGGGGGGGGAGTTGCGGGGTCTGAAAGCTTTTCCCTGTACAAGACTGTTGCACTGGCTCTTAGGTCCTGAGGTATGGAGGGTATTTCAGTTCAGGCACAGTCTGAGATGAGGCAAGCAGACTTCTGGACTTCTGTGGTGTCGGGCATTTCTGATGTCTTGTAGTCTGATCTCTATACATGGGGACAAAGTAAACAGTGTAAGTACAATCCCACTAGTGTGCTGGCCTGCAGCCTTCTGCCCCCAAGCTACGAAAAGGTCAAAGGGCCCATGTGTTTTCTGCTTCCTTTTTCACCCCCCTCGAACATCAGTTCTCAGTTCTTTAAATTATAACATGGGACTATACTCGCTGTGCCAACACAAAGACCTTTCAGAAGTGGAGGGAACAGGAGGCAATCTGGGAGGAATCAGCAGGGCCAGACTGGTGTGAAGTGGCTGAAAATGAGTGCAGGCCTCCTGGATCTCTCCATCACCACCACCAGCTCGGCACAGTTGACCTCCAGTTTAATGCATTCTATCCCGACGAGCATGATCGATCCCAATAGCGCTAGGGCTAGTTATACGTCGAATGGTGATGCTAGCAAAAAGAAGTGGACTACAGTGGATTTTGGCCACATCCTTTGTAAAAGACAAAGTCCTGGTTAATCACTTAAAGCAGGACACACTACCAAGTGGCTTTTCGTCTCAGGAACTGATACGGTCATGGCAAAAACGGAGCAAGAAGTGAGCCCTGGTGCCTGATCGATAGCTGTGAGGTTGGCTGTAAGGAGAGCCCTTCCCACAAGCTCTCTCTTATTTATCCCGGCAAAACCTGAGAGGATGACCACACGGTGAACCCTTCCCCAAACGACCACTGAAACTTCAGCAACCCGTTGGATACAGCAATCGAGGTGCCTTTACAGTGCAGTAAATGCCTTTATGGCTAAAGACTGAGCAGCAGGAGGCCTAGCCAAGCTCCTTCCTCATTTGCCGGCTCTTAGCACCATGACGAAATATGGCCGAATGGAATGATATCAACCAGCAACGAACAAAAATTGGGAAACAAGTGTCCATGACACAATGGCAATTATATGCACATGCAATTGAAAAAAAAAAAAAGAAAAGAAAAGAAAAGAGAAAAAAAAAGCATGTGGAGAGTCGGTAGGCCTGAGGTTGTCCAAGATGTGAGAAATATCTACCAAGAACTCAATTTTTCCTCCTTTTTCCATTGTACTACAAACACCCCCCCCCAACTGTAAGACGCCGGTGTACTGCTACTGGAAACCAAATTTCCCAGAGGAACCTTCCCGAGGGATTAATAAAGTTCTATCTA
>JAQLOM010000011.1:8177227-8189964 GCA_030068315.1 Chrysichthys thysi | reverse complement strand
GATCAACGTTTGTGTAAGCAGTAGATGTGTTAGGGAAGTAACACGTAATATTTTAATTATATTTTGCTAAAATGAACGAGATGACTCGAAAAAATATTCGTTCATGTTGCTGAACGAGACTCAAAGGTCCGAGTCGGTAAAATGATCCGAACTTCCCATCACTAAGACGGATAGATAGTCTGGCCTTCTACTACTTCTCGTGCTGGAAGAATGCTTTGCTATTGGATACTGTCGGTGTCTTGTCCATGATTATGACCTACCAGCCAATCACGGAGCAAAAGTCTACTTCGGGGGCGGGGTTTCTATGTATGTGGGCGGGCTCTCTGTGTATAAGTCTTTAAGCCGAAGTTCTTCCGGTCTCTTTCTCTCGTGTGGTGCGACCTGACATGGACGTAGCGCTTTTAACTGGGTAAGTACTTATGTTTTAGACTTTCACTTATTATATTTTTACACTGTAAGTCCTGTTAAGATAACGCGGAGTAGCTTTAACGACATATTTAAATCCCTACAATGATTTGTTTGTATATGAACCAACGGCACGTACTGAAGCCAAACAGCTCGACGTGTGAAATACTTAAACTGGAATTAACTTCTCAGGAAAGCTTTAAATCTTGCTATCATTATATTTCACGGGGTTCCCCAATTGTTCCTGAGCAATATGGCGAATTTTTTCAGCATCTGGTGTAATTTGTAGGTCGTTAGCAAAGCTAGTCAGGCGGCGCCATGTTGCTCGTGCACGCACGCACGCATGCATGCACGCGCGCGCTCGGTTTCACGCATGCGCAGCAGCTCTTTTAACGTTCCTTTATTAAAAGCCATGTTAAATCAACCCTAAACTGGAATTTCTCCTCTGTCATGGAGCACTTCCACTGGTTGCATGGGTACATCATGTCCAGGTTTGCTTTCATCTCTGCACCACTGATTGCTGAGGTGACAATGAGGCCTGGGATACCTTAACCCCATCCTGCTCTTCTAAAATGAGTGGCACATCACCACGTCTCTGTGCATGCATTTACACCCTCTCTTTTTGTATTCCCTCTTTAGGATACCCAGATATGCATGCTTTGGGGAAACCGTGATGCACCCGGAGCTTCAAATTGGCAAGTAAGTCCTTTTTCCATACTTCCTGGATTTATGGATGTGCTGCACAGTCCTAGTCACAGCCTAGTAATGGTGGGCTTAGGAACTAGTACAGTGCAAAGAGTACAACTCTGTTTTCTTGCAACTCACTGATGTGCTCTAATGATATCAGTGTTACTTACGGGAATGGACACTTGCTTTTTAAATCCCTGGAGAAATTCAGACGTGCGATAACCATTTGATTGTTTCGTCAGGTTTTGGATGGACATCCTGGCCGATCTTGAGGTAAAACAAATTTTTTAAATATTTTTTTGTGTGTCTTTCTTGTCATGATGATTGGCTTTTAATGTTCAACTGCTCTTATAGCCATGAAAGAAATTAGCCTCTCTGAACACTTTGTTCCTTTTAGAAAAGGAAGCATTGACGGTTGTTTTGAGGCCTGCTTGTTGATTGCGGTGTTTTCTAGATCCGTTGACGCCGTGCAGGCCTGCGACCATCATGAAGCCCTTTGTATCGGTGATTTCTCAGTGGCGAGAAAGCTGTAGGTTTCTACCTGGTAGGCCAAGTTGTGTGTTTTTTTTTTTGGGGGGGGGGGGGGGGTTGGGAACATTTGGATTTTCATCTCCTTCCTTTCTGAATTTATTAATTTATCATCTAAAATCAACCGATTTAAAGGGGCAGTCCACGATTCTGGAGACACAACAACCAAACTAAAGGCGCTTTCACAGCGCAGGGACTTTCGTATTTTTCGTAGTTCTCGTAACTGTTGGAAGGAGTAGCCCTGTTTTTTGTGTGTTCGCACCACAGGAACTGAGGAAGACTTTAGTTCGTATACAGTGGACCCTCGGATCGCGAACGCATCGGATGACGAACAAATCGACGTACGGACTGAATTCCTGAACAGATTTTGTACCGACCGATGAACAAATCCTCGACTGATATTCAGGCAGCCGACCCACGCTTCACGCCACAAACATTCAGTTCCGGTCAAGCACTCGTGGTGTGAATGTGTTCAATGCATTTTTTCGTTGTGTTTCTCTGCATTTTTGTTCTATAAGCTTTATTACGGGTCCCAGGAAAGTGGAAATGGTAGTGAGAGTAAGAAGCCTAAGCGTATAACGGTTGAAATAAAGAAAGAAATACTTGCAAAACATGAGAATGAAACCCATTTTGTTCGCCATCCGATGCGTTCGCCAGCTGAGGGTACACTGTATATGTATGTACAGCGGTGCCTGTGGTTCACAAACACGATCCGTTCCGGGACCGTGGTTGTAAACCAATTTGTTTGTGAACCAAAGCAATTTTTCCCATAAGAAAGCATTGAAATTCGATTAATTGGTTCACAAGCCTACCAAATAATAATTTTTGTCAGTTAATTTTCTGGGTTTTATCGTAAAAACTTAAAAAAAAAAAAAAAAACCCACACACAATATAGTACAAAAAGATGCATTAATAAGAAAATAAACTTTTTTATTTATTTGAACTTTTAGTATGAAAACAGGATACAGGAGTGTAAAATAAAGTCCACACTTTGCGCACCTTTGTAAGGAGGAGTTCGGGTGTGAAGGAATGCAAAAAAGGAAGGGGGTGTTGGGGGGCTACTGTTTGGACTTTATGGCTATAAAGCCCTGAGAGCGCGTCTGAACACCGCTAACGGCTGCTAGAGACCGATACGTACACATTGCCTCAGTGCGTGGGGGCTTGGGATGACGTAGCGTTAGATTGGCGTCGGGCAAGGAATCTGTTCACCCACCAAATTTTATACATGAACCAATGCATTTTTTAAAAAGGCGATTAGAATAATCCCCTCTGTGCATGTCTTTGGACTGTGGGAAGAAACCGGAGTTCCCGGAGGAAACCCACACGGACACGGGGAGAACATGCAAACTCCACACAGAAAGGCACCCAGGTCGACCACCACACCACGGTGCTGCGCTAACAAACTCACTAGCAAGGTTTTGCTGTCATAGCCGTCAAGTGTTTTCAAAACACAAAACAACAAATTGGATTGTGGGAAGGCTGAGCTGGCCCCTTTATGTCATATTCAGGCATAATTTAGGAAATTTGTGACTCCACATCCGCCTCGGTTCCACGACATGACGTTTTAATACAGGCTTGGCCATGAAAAAGTAGCCCCGCCCCCAATACCAGTGCCACGCTCTTTGGAGGAGGCCGTAGCCCCTTTCTCTCCGTCTGTCGCCCCGTGTGTAGTGTTCCAGCTTTACTTACTTTGCCTTCCTATTCAGTCCTTCTGTGTACATCGCGCCGTAAAGATGGTGTTCTTCCTGGAACAGTGAATAATAGTGCTTGTGGAAGTCTATTTGGGAAGCGGATCCATTAAGGATACGCAAGAGGTCTTCGCAAGGGTTTATGGCCACCGCGTTCCCAGAATTTGTCCACATGTTCGGGATTTTTATCTGTGGGGAAATTTAAAGCAGAGCGTGTACGCCAAAAATCCACACACAGTAATCCCCCACTATATCGCGGTTCACGTTTCGCGTCCTTGGTTATTCGCAGATTTTTATTTTGAATATATCACATTTTTTTGCGCCCCCCCCCCCCCGGGATTATAAAATATAAACATGACTTAAAATGGAGTAAAATATTAATAATATATAAAATACAGTACAGTGTAGATCATATTTACACAAGAGACAAAGAACACAGCGTGGTTTACGAAAACGCAGTGTGGGGATCCTGAAAAAAATATGGCTGGAAGAATGAGTCTGGCGAATCGGAACGCCCTGTTCATTTATCCTCGGTTGTGATTGGCTGCTGGCTACGACGCATACGGTCGGGGAGAAGCAACTAGCATTCGCCAAAGTATCTGCAGTGCTGGAGCTCCCATATTTCTGCCTTGAATTAATCAATTTTTTTTCAACGCTACACCCGTTACATTTAGAAAAATGCATAGAAGATCCGTAGAGAAAAAAGCCTAGGCTAGGCTAGCGTACTACATACATACAGTACTAAAACATAAGTCCAGGCTACGCTAGTATAGTATACAGCACATTACAGTACTCGCTATAAATGTGATGTTTCTACAAATTCGACACAAAATCCACCTCGCTGTATGCTCACAAATGTTTTCTGTATGTGTTTAAGTGTGTCTTGAGAGTGTTTAAAGAGTGTGGGAGGAGCATTTAGGGATTAACCTATTTTTTCTTAAAAAGTATTTAGGGGTGGCGTGCATGTATTGCGGATTTTCGTCTTTTGCGGAAAGTTTTGAAACGTAACTACACGAAAGACGAGGGACTCCCGTACGCTGGATGAACTCACGGAAAACATCATGGCCACTATCTGCGGCATCACTGTTGAAGACCTGCAACATGCTCCGACATTCCCAAAGGTGCATAGATGTAACCAGGGGACTTTTGTTTAAGCGAATTTAATACAATTTATTCGCTCCTTCATCTTACAGTCTTATCACCAGAGATGGGGTACGGTCGATCCTCATATTAATGGACTAATTGGGGGGAGAGGTTGTCTGATGATGTGAAGTGTTTTAGAGAAGGGTTAAAATAGTGGAAATCCAAGGAAAAGCACCACTAAGGTCCATAAAAGTGCTCCCCAAGTACTGTACACATGACAAGCAGCAGAACGACCAACATAAATAGGTAAATACAATTGTAAAGGTCATTTCCCGTTTGTGTGTTCACACTGTACTCCTCACAAGCATGGGAGACAGAAACACCAGACTTCTTAATGAGCTGTAATTTCTAGACAATACTAAGATGGACGCTTTCTTTTACCACTAGACTTATCTTTGGGTGGCATAATGATGGCACTGCGCCGAAAAACATTGAAAAACACCAAATAATCACCAAAAAAAAACAAAAAAACAAAACAGTATAGCTTCACAATGACCACAGCTCAACCGATGCTTGAAAGCAACGAGTAGCATGCACGCCACCGCCGCCTAGCGGCCAATTGCTGAACTACAGGACTCAGTTCGCAACACCCGGGATTTTTAAACTTTCGCACCGGACATTCTGGCTAATGGATTATGTATTCAGACCAGCGGATTTTGTCCGTTGCATCCGATACCTGTTAATGCGGTGTCCGTAGATGAGAGGATCAACTGTATCGTTAATCTCATATTATCACAAAGCAACACAATTGTGTGTGACTGAGTCGTTACTATAGAAGCAATATGTCCGAACAAGCGCATTTTATTTACCTTGCAGCTGGAAATGCTATCAGAGGCACGCTGCTATAGAAAATGAAACAATGCCCTCTGACCATTCAGTTACATAGCCTGCTACATTTCATTGACGTAATAAGGTGGATTCTTTCATTTACCTGGAACTGTAGCGAGTGTTTAGAAAAGCACTGCCTGCTCACTTGCTGTCTATTAAACATTAATTGCCCACATCAGGGCGTTTTTAAACCGAATCCCCCTCGACGTGAGGTACGTTCTGAGGGACCTCTATATTAGTATTCAAGTCCATGTATGTGTTTGCAACAGTAATAACACAATATGCACGACTGCTATTCATGCTGCACCTCCCAGTGGAATGGGAAGCATAAAAGCAACCCTTGTGTGTCCTGGCTACTTCCAGATGGCTTTGGGACCGCTTTTATCTTTTTTTTTTTTCCTCTATACTCCTGCCTTTTTCTCCCCCCCACATGAAAGCGCTGTCGGCAGATATTTGCTCCGCGCTTCGTTCTCTCCTCATTCGAAATATAAAAGTTTCAAAGAGCATTTCACGAGGGAGCTCTGCCATAAATGGGATTCACAGCTTTTTAATCTGTGCTAAGAAATTGATCTAAGAGTTTCCCAAAGCCATCGTCCCAACTTACATAACGCAATAAAAGTGTGCCTCGGAGAGCATTTACTTTTATTGCCATTTCATGGGAAGTAAATCATGTTTCCTCCAATTTTGCCCGCCGTGCACACGCACACGGATATGCAGAACAGAAACTGACCCGACATGCAGAGCACACAGATTTCCTGGGTGTCTAACAATGCCGCTTATCATGTCACTGGCATGGGGAGTGGAAATGCCATTAGTCATGAAGTCCTTAATTAAAACCATTGCTGCGCTCACACTCGCTCTGAGGATGAGGAAGTAAACCTGGGAGCAAGCCGTACACGTGTAAATCCAGGTCTGAAATAAGGCAGCCCCTGTGGAGGGAGAGGCAGACAGAAACAGATGGGTTTGAATGGGATAAGCGGGATGGAGGCATTTATCACGCTACAGCACACACTCCGTCTTCAGAGTCTCCTCCCAGATAAAGGGCAGGTGAGGCTTGGGTGGACGGAAGTGCTGAAGGACTTCAACAGTATTGTGTGTGTTTGTGTGTGTGTGGTGTGGGAATTGAACTGGCACGGCAGCTGCCAGCGCATTCCTCTACTTATTTAAGTGCCAGCGATGGATGACCCTGTTAATCGTAATCTAATAATCTAAGTAATGCTGGAGATGCTGTTATGCCATTACATGCACACCATTAGCCATTTTTCCACTGAGGAGCCAAGAAAATTAGCCCAAGATATTAAACCCCAGGCTACAATTTCCATTATACTGCCTTTGTCGCCAGTGTCAAAACCAGGAGCAGACATGATGCATTATATTAAAACGCCACTTTTCCCCCCCAAGACAGCGGATTTGGAAGGCAAAGTTCTTCCCACTGACTGTAATATGGGAGTTTCTGAAAGCAGAAAGTCATTCAGAATTCAGCACATTTTATTTGGTGCTTTCTTTAAGTGGGTTCTGTTTTCCCGTTGCTAATCTACCTTTTACCTCCGACTGCTCCGCAAACGTTGATTAATTCTTTTTCTTAATGGCAAGCTCTGACAGGAATTCTGGCTGTAAATCAATTCACGGGTTTATATTAATACACCTTATAATACACATTTCTTTCCAAACTGATCAGATTTGGGCTTGGACATATTAGTGGCTTCCTATCGTTGGCTGAAAAAGCCATTTTTGGGGATTTTTATTTTGCACGTAGGCCAAGTTCGAAGGATCCTGTAATTTACGATGGCAAATCAGGAAAAAAAAAAAAAAAAAAGGGGGAAAAAAAAAATCTGGCAGGCTTCCAAAGTCTTCCAGTGCCAGAGCAGGTGTTTTTATTAACAATAAACTACAAATAGGTGTTACGTTCCAGTCTGCTTTACCATGCCCTAGAGTTAACCCTTCTGTTACGTTGCGGGTCAAGTTGACCCGTCTTAAAGTCGAAAAAAATCTAAAGAAAAAACAGTTTAAAGTATTTTTTCGGCATGAAACTTCTGCTTGGCCTAATAAGTGTAATGAACATATAAAATGAAAATGGTAAATTTCATATATTTCATATACCCCCTCCCCCCACCCCTTTATATTACATACCGTAGATACTGTTCGGGTCAATTTGACCCTTCAGTCAATGTGGAGGCTGAAAGGGGTCAGAAGGGACAAAAATTTGTAAAAAATCTGAGACACATTAGTAGTTAGCAATGGAGTTAATAATGAGATATAAACAGTGTTTATTGGGATCTTTTGGTTTCTTGCACTCTTAGATAATTAAACACGCCCCCGGTCAAACTGACACCGGAACATCATTGCTGTTCCCGAGAAACAAACATAAGAGGGTTAGGCTCTTCTTAGGAAAGTTTTTTGGGAGGCGAGGAAAGACAGTTTGAAATTCTCAAATGCCTGGTTTTGGAGGTGTGTAAAGGATTCTTTTGAGGAGCACTACTTCCTGTTTGTTACGACACCCTGTTAGTTTGATGAACAGCCTAAAAATACCCATGCATCATTTACTTTTATGAAAACCAACATGTTCCAGGCTTTCAAAAGGTCATTTATCTTTCAGAAGCATGTCAAAAAAAGAGAGACCAAAGAATTTACAGTACATGGATGTATAAGTGTTGTGACATGAAAAGTGACATGATCAATCCTTACGGTGTGACAGTTGACTCAGTCACTCATCATGCCTGCCAGACAGGACTGGCCTCACTGTTGAAGTGAGGCCTTTTTTTCCCTTTTTTTTTCTCTTTTTAAACAACAATAACAAAAAAAAACAAAAAAAAAACAACCCAAATCCATACTGGCCACAGGCTCCTCTCCAATCTATTTTCTGCTCAGCTGGTTTTAAATGAAGTTATTATGACTCATTAAAATGCCCGCAAGCTTGTGGAAGTCGGCCAATTACAATTTAAATTTAGCCTTCCCTCACACCCGCCCCATCCTCTCCAAATCCCCCTCTCATGCTTGCACCAACACACCACACGACTACAGCTCAACCACTGGCTTACAGCTGCCATCAAAGCCTGGATCTTTGGACGCGAGTGCAGCCCAATAAACAAACAAATCATCATTTTTTCCAGGGAGCTTGCCAAAGGAAGGAACACCAGGAATCTGCACCACACTGCTTTAATTAATGTTGCTTCAAACCCCCCCAAGAACTGGTTAACAGAGAGGCTGAGCTTTCCTCTCTGGACACTCCGGATTAATTGTCAGCCGTCTTTGCGAATCAGTCACAGAATCTTGGTTTCGGTCTGGTATGGCTAACCAAAGCCATCAAACACGTGGTTTGCGAAATCAAGGCTGAACAAAAATCTGGTTCCAAACCACTTTTCATGGCTGCGTCCGCTGTTTGTCACTCTCATAAAACAATAAAGGTGAGACACTGGATAGACTTGATCACCACGTCCCATGTGCCTGTTGTCAAAAACCTTTTTAAAAAAATATATAAAATGCATAAAAAACAAACGTGCCTGACTGAACACCTTTGGTACATCCAATTCATTCGAACAATCCCCATATACAAAACCATTCTGAGAAGAAGGGCAGCTGTTCGATCTTTCGGCAAGGAGTGGCACAGACAGAACAAATGTCTTCTCCCTTCGAGCCGTGCCTGTGTGCCTTTTGCTTTATTTCTTAGCCTGCGAGTGGCGAGTGCACACGTGTGTGTGTGTGTGTGTGTGTGTGTGTTCTGCTGTCTCGCTCTCATTTTCCAGCAGAACAAATTAATCCGTGCCCTTCCAGCAATGCTCCCTCCTTTTTTTTTCCTTTCTTTTTTTTTTTTTCTTTTTTTTTTTTGACAGAGGCTGCTCAGAGGAGAAAAATGATGAAGCAAATCCAAAATTCAATTGCCTGTGTTCTGTTTTAGAAGGCACATGGTGTACTGTACAGACCATAAAACTCCCAAACAGCCTCCAGACGCTGCTGCAATCACCCTCCATCAAAACACTTTGTCTCGCATACAAAAATAAGACCCGGCATTGAGCTGAATACCAAATCAGCCCACCGGGGCACTTGCTACTTAGCAACCAAAAGGGATTTAAAGCTGCAATACCCGACAACAAAGGAATAAGATCGGGATCTTTTACAGGGTATTACGGCTGGTCCGACAGTTTATTCTGTGGTTCTAATCAGAGACGGTAACAATACCACGACGGAAAGGCGAAGAACCCTAGAGCTGAAACAAATAAATAAATAAACACAACAACAGAGAAAGCCCCCAAACATTAAAATGGGTTATGATAAGAACACGACACCTTCTCTTCGGGGAAATCCGGGTGATTTTATGAAAAGCTTGGGAATAACGTTATCACAAAGAAAAAAAAAACCCAAATAATTATACCACTTGAAAAGCATAGCATTTAAAGTGATTATAATGGCACTCTCACTGTTGAAACTTGGCCTGGATTATATTTACAGTCCTGCTCCACCAAACCCCAAGAAATCAGACCCGGTCTTGCCATGTCACCAGACATGTTACTGGTATGTTGTCATTGGCTGAAATGGCAGTTTGGTTTATGAATATAGGCCAAAGTGAAAAGATGCAAATCACATAGCCCTGCATTTTTACAGAAACTGGTTCCGACATGCTGACAAAAAGTGCCAAGAATAAAAAGCGCTCTCTGAATGAAGAGCTGGTGAAGGTGTTTTATTAACGGAGAACTACAAAAGGTTCTTATTAGGTTCTGTAAGGCACTATGAGATTTAGGTTATATAAAAAAAAAAAAAAAAAAAAAAAAAGTAGCATGGCTCACCGTAACAAACGCACGCTTGCGGTGTTGAGGGGTTACAAAGAGGCTTGCTTTAGATTCTGCTCAGGGCGGATAGTCTGGAGGGTTCATTAAAGGCAGATAAGAGCATGGAGCAATACACCGTAGACAGCGAGTGATGTGCTCAATGATGGCAAACATCAAAGGCATCACCGGCAACAGACAGCTTGTGTACACCGGGTAGAGCCCGGCATTAGAACAGGGAACACTGCTTCACGTTCCCAAGTCCATGGGAATAAATTCTTTTAAGCTTTTCGATGAGGGCCAAACTCGCTGCCCAATTACAACGCCATTATCCGGACGCCTAATCATCTCTCCTCTCCTGGACCTCATAATGGAAGAGATTTATGCCTCGCATAATTCAGGCGTTGTTGTAAATGGGGGTTTAATGTACATCAACAGGTCAGGGGAAAGTATTATGGGTTTAAACCACCAGAGAGAAGTTAGGGCATGCAGCCAAACAGAAGCTCAGGCCATTTATCCATGCTGCCCGTCATCCCCCACTAATGCTTGGAGAAAAAGAGAAAGGGGAGGGAGGGGATCGAGTGTGTGTGTGCGAGAGAGAGAGAGAGAGAGTGAGTGAGGGAGAGAGAGCGCAAGCGGGGGCTTTATCAGCTGCTCCAAAGAATTTACATGAGAGCACAGAGCGCCAGGGCATTTTCCTATTTTTTGTCCCCCCAGCTTTATTTAGAGGCCTTTCTTCCAGGCCTTTTGCCCCACCCCACTTGCGCAGCTCTCTATTTTGGAATATGTGGTTTGGAAGGCAGTCAAGTTTCATTAATTTCTGGTTTGGGTACAGTATGTTCCTGGCCACACATCTGCGAGCGATCATAAACGCTCTGGAATGCTGGCAGAACATCCAGACCTGCCGGCAGTCGATGATGTCATCACGCTGAGGGAAGATCTGGCAAGCGGCCAGACTGTGGGAGCACGGCGCTCACTGGCTCTGACAGCGAGAGAGAAACACAGAGAAAGAGAGAAAGAGGGCGCGCAAGGAGGAGACAGCAAGAATAGCGAGGCAGGGACACGGAAACTGAGGAAAATTCTCCCCCCCCCCCTCCCCCTTCACTTGTTCCCTGCACTCCACACATGCCTTGCATTTTTCAAAATCCCTTTGGCATGTATGGCTCCCCCCTCCTTCCTTCTCTCACCCAAGCAGCAGGTGTCAGTCAGGTGCATAGCGAGCTAATATTTCAGGGACATAAAACTGCGCAGCTAACATGACGCATGAAACAAACAGAGAAGCCGAAGCTCCAAATGTTTTACATGACTCTGATAATGGCGCTAAAGAACATCACACAGGCACAATGGTAGAGTTATAACCAAAAAAAAAAAAAAAAAAAGCCAATACACTATCATTTACATTTATTCCATTGTGAAGACACTTCATCCAAAGGAACTTTCAAGTGAGACCGATACAATTCAAGTACGTTACACTAAGGATCTTGTTCAGAAATCCCTATAATGGCTCTATGGCAACCATGAGATTTGAACCAACAACCTTCTTCACAACTACTGAGTGACCATCATCATGGCGTCTGAAGCAGCAGAGAAACTCACAAATTCAAGCAAGAGGTCACGAGGCAGTGCCCAAACGGGAGCGCACTACAGAACCTCTTCGAAGTTACCTCTCATGGTCTCTTAAGTGATTGCCTATTATCAGGAGATTGTGCAATTGAATCCCAATACTACCACAACCCATTTACCATCCCTTAATCCAAGCCAACATGACTGGTTTGGGTAGAGGCGGGAGGCATGGGATTGGGGGAATTACCCTATTGGTCAGTTTCATGCAAGCCAATCTTGGGCAGTTTGTAGAAAATGATGGTGCACTAGTTAAGGCCAAACTAATGACTGGATTTCCGGACGTTCTCCCAGTTCTCGTTGTAGCTCAGAATCTTCTGGAGTCTTCTGGACTCTCTGGATAAAATGGCGGCTTTCTTTCGTGCATCTTTTTGGTGCTGGCCTCAGCCCTTTTAGGTTGGGGATAATCAAGTGACAGGTATGACCTTGCCAATGATCTCCGGCTAAGACTAAATGACTGAGCCATTTCTATTTTGGCAGAAAACTGGGCAAAATGTAAAAAAGAACAGTGATTTCATTGCAGAAAATCAGCCTCCCCAAGGCACCACGGTAGCAGGTCTAAACTAGGAAAGGTGGACACTGGTGTGGATTGGCCCTTCTGTCTGAGGCCCAAAATCAGCCTTCTGAGCTAATGAAGTCAAGTGAGGTCCACTGGCTGGGCCCCTCAAGAGAATAGCATACAGACTTAATCAGCCTGGGCCAGACACTCTGGCCTGCTAATGAGAGTGTTCACACGGCCCCATGAGAGAGTGTCTGCACGCGTGTCTACGTCTGGGTCCGGATGGTTCAATCCAACCCGTCAAAGATGATGAGGCAACAGGACCATTTTGCTTTGTTGGTGTCGGGTGCCAGTTGTGTCACTTCGAGTTGTTTGTCTGGAGGGTTGTTTAGGAAGGGCAGACGAGAGACTGCGACAACGAACAGGTCAGAATGAAGGCTTTCAAGTTCGTGAAGGGAAAACAAAATACCTCGGCTAGCGAATCACGGCGGGTTCCATGGCTGTAATCCTTCCATCAAGTCCTGCCTCTTGTCTCCAGGAAAAAAAAAAAAAAAGACGGGGTGGGGGGTGGGGGGGACC